>JARJPL010000708.1:0-18384 GCA_030782805.1 Aschersonia sp. MBC 622
TGGCCACCGAATTGTTCATTTATTATGTCCATGTCGTATTGGCCTGGCCTTATCGTTTCAAGTGCTTGCCGAACCCTGCCCCAAAGCGCCAAACTTGGCTCAATCAGCATGCAGGTACTGCTTAGCGTCTGATTATCCATCCAATAAGCAGGAGCTGCCATGAAGTCTCTGAAAGACGTCTCAAAGACAGAGTCCAGGTTCCGCAAAACCAGCTGATCCGAGTCAAGAACTAGCGCACGCTCGACGGAGGGGTCAATCTCGTGCAAGCTGAACACCACCAGCTTCAATAAGCAACCTTGGTAGTACGAGATACTGTCTGAATGCAGCGGTGGGGGCTCTTTGTGTACCAGTGTAACCTGTTTTTCGCGCAATCTTTGTATCAAGTTCGTGCTCACGTCCTTCGAGACCATGACAATGATTCGCGCCTGGCTGCCAACCACCTGTTGTAGAGTGTAGATGTTCACAAGAGCTGAGCAAGCGTAGATGTCCTGAGTAACGTAGAAAACGATAGCGTTTGTTATAGTTGATGGTAGCTCGGCCCTGCGCCAGATGACGAGGTCGTGACGGTAATTTAGTAGAAGACAAGTCATGCACACCGCCAAAATTATTCTGCTTATTTTTTTAAGCCAAGAGTTCATTTTGACAAGTTTACTTCGCGGACGCTGAGCGCAGGGCGTCTTCTGATCGGCCAGGTGGAAGCATGAGTAGCCATATGCACATGGTTTTGTCGGCGACTATAGGTGAAATGTGAATTATCGATTGTATATATGCACGCCGAACTTATACTTGCTAAATACAAGGCTAACCCTGGAAAGAGAAGGATGCGCCATGAATGGCTTCAACAAAACTGGCAAACGAGTGTCACACCACCACGAGGAGGAAGAATCAAGGCAAGAAAACGCGCAATAAGGGGTGGGGAGGCGGTCAGCACGAAGGCGGAGAAGAAGAGGGTAGAAAGAGGCGTAGGAGGAGAGCAGAATCAATAAAACTGTGGATGCTCACGAACAGGAAATCCACAAGCGATAAGGAAGGCTGCCCAATCACAGAGCACTAGAGGTAGAGGCTTGATATGCCGCTGTTTATTCTATTCTGTTGTGCTCGTTGAACATCGTCGTCGATATCGGTCTGGACGTTGATCTAAACTCTCTCGTGAGGGCGTATTAGCTCACTTGCGGAACGGCCGGTCTTAGTTACCGGATTGATATTAATATCGTTGTCGTCCTTTAATTCGTCAATTGTCGAAGCGCAGCATTCCGGGTCGTCCAATGCTTTAGGCAACTCTTCCGCTTCAGATTGCTCGGTACCTGGAGTGTTCCAAGTCGGATCGCTCCACCAATTATAAATATATTGGGAGTGCTCCAAGCTGGATATCCTTGAAAATGACCGGCCTGATGCCGCGCGCAAAACCTGGAGCCACCGAGCACAACGCGACACGGAATATAAGTGTAAAACAATGTGACCAGCAGACTTTGTCTTAGAATCCCCTCGCCTCATTGCACTTTAGTAACGCTACAGATTTCGGAATTGCCAAATGCGGATGATTCCAGAGCCAGAAGCACACTGCGGATTTGCGAGACCCTTTTCTGGGCTGGGTTAAAGACTTTTTGATCTTCGCGGACAAGGTGTGATCTCTTCCCCTATCAGCTCCTCTACGGGCTAGTCCGCTATTGAGGCACGACTGACCTCATCGTCAGAGTCGCCATTTTTTCGCTGGAGCGCCATTAAAGCTCGTCAAGCTGGCGAGGTATGCAGACGTGCTTGAAATTGGGCACGTGGCACTTGTCAGGCAACTTCAGTGGACTTTGTAGTTGGCTCCAATTGTGACCGTCGATGCCGTTCACCCTGTCGAGCGGCAATTACGGCGTCTCAGTACTGAAGCATTAAATGGCCTCTTGCAAGGACACAGCAAAAGTGGAGGCTATCAATGGTCAGGCAGCCTGTGTTAGCGGCGCAGTATGTGGCCCTTGCAAGATTGGAATGAAACGGCCGCTCTACTATATCGTGCCGTACACTAGCCACCAAAGTAGTCGCGACGTCACCGGGCAAGATTGCTTTTCAACGTAGCTACCGCGGGACAGACGGCGTCAACTTCCATACGCAGCTGGCTAGCCCACAGCTGCTGCTTCGCCACACCCTGTGCTGCAAGGACTAGGGCAAGCGCTGTTAGTGCTTTGTGCCCGCGGATCTGTTACTTAGATTCCTAGCTTGTGTGACAGAGGGTGGAGAAAATGACGGATTGCCGCAGGCATTGAAAGGCTGATTGATACAAGGCACCGGCCGAAGACGCTTCACGATTTCACTGACTAAAGGCGCTGAGCCTGGGACGTATCCGAAATACATGGCTGGATAATTCACGGAGCTGATCGTTCATTTAGGTGTATTTTTGAATTAATAAAAACGTGAAAACGAAGGGACTGCTTTTGTTGCGTCGTGTTGCGTCGGTGTCGGGGCATGTGTGGCACGACGTCTCGTCCATGGCGCTTGTATTACACTCGACAGTGTCTTGGAAAATCTTCTATGAACTCCCCCACCCTAAACTAACGACTTTTGATTCCACCGTTCGTTGGTTAATCGTCGCCTGTCAAGGTATTGACAGACTTCATGTTTCGCCATTCGGTAACCATTGCCGACCTGCAGAGCGCAATATCAGCCAAGAGAATCGGCTCAAGGGGAAGCCTGATTAGGTTTAGGGTTCCGTTTGAACTTACGGCTCTTCATACGAAATCGGTATGTGTTCATCGACACAAAATTGCAAAAAACGATTGGTAGTCTCCCGACCTTCAAACACAACCATAACATCTCCCCTCGACGGCTTACGCTTTCCAGATGCGATATGTTCCTTCATAATGAGACGAACTCGCCATGCTTGCGCACTTGCTCTCACTGTAGCGATGTCCTCCAACTCGACGCTGAAATCATGGTTATGTTTTGCTGGTCTGCACTCCATGAAACTGAACACCCCATATAGAAGACGTCTACCCGCCGCAAGCCAGCACTGGGGCTGTGCGGACGAGTCAACACTGGTGAAACGCCCTGTTTTGATTTGATGGATCCTCCAGCGCCTATCAGCCATTACTAAGCCAGCGGCCTCTGGCAGCGCGATTGGTCCCGGTGCAGTTCGGACAATTTCGCCGCCCAATGCACTACTAGAGGCGTCGTGGTTCCCCTCTATTGGAGTTCCGGGCCGTGCCTGGGTCGTAGATGGCTTATCTGGGCTTGCCGTTGCTTCATCAAGGTCAGAGCCGAGCTCCTCTTCCATTGTAGAAGCCACCGGTGTCTCGACAGTGGTGGAGGCACCCTGGCAGCGTCCACGTACCCATTCGCAGTTTCCGCAACGACGGAAATGGTCATCGTCGACCATAATGCATTGATCGAACGGACCTTGGTTCTTCTTTTCGCAATACGTGCAGGGTTGTTCCATCACCTCCCCAGATGCTTGTATCATACATGAAATAATCTTGACGCCATTCTCGCAGATGCCGTTCAGATGGTCCTGGGTGAAAGTACGACCTTTACGTAGTTGAACGGGGCGCTTGACCGGTTTCTGCAGGACACTGTCCACACGCTTTGCTCCCCATACACCGACTTGCTTGAGTTCGCCTCTATGGGAGCCATCCGAGTCGATGATCTTGAGCACGACAGTGCCGTGAGTGCCATCTGGCTGATCATACGCCCCCTCCTCGCGAGATGAGGTACTGGACTCGACAACCCTGTCGGGGCGTACAACGGCGGAGCTGCCCTCTTCATCGTCTGAATGCTGTTCACATAGAGAAGCGGCGGTGGTCGATCTCATACTATTTTTGTTCGGCTCGGCCTGCTCCTCCTGATCGTACCATTCACGTTTTCTGGAGGCAGACTCCTCTGCTTCGTGCAGCAGTCCAGCCTGGCCAGTATTTGAGACCGCATGATGATTGATCTGAGGTTATGCATTAGCTGCGCTGGCTTTAGTGATCAACTGGAAATGGTGTTTACCTCGTGGCATGTGCCGACGTTGGCGCTGTCCGGCACTTCCTCCACGGTAGCTTGCTCGGGGTCATAGAGCAAGCACGGCTTCAAGGTCCCTGCAGTAAACTTTTGAAGAGACTGCTGAAAGAATGGTGGTTGTAGTGTTGCCACGAGCCGATCCGATAACTCTTGGAAAACAGTCGCGACCCGCTCCTTCCATGCGTCCTCAGCGTTCCTAAGGCCGTTTATCTCCAGCGATTTCCGTTCACCCGCGTACTGAATAATCTTATTTTCGATGCTATCAGCGTCTTCCGGTCGCTGCTCGCGGAGGCGCTTGAAGCATTGTTGCAAGATGCTGTTGATCTGAGCCACGCTCTGTTCATGCAGGACCTGTGGGGTTGGTATCCCATCAAAATCGGCGAATGACTTCGTAAGATGATCTGCCTTGAAAGGTATTGAGTGGTAGGCATGAGTGCCGTCCAAAACAGCATCCTGTACACCATTTGTCTCCCATTGCCGTTCTAATGTAGTCGTCGCAGAGCCTTGCCAGTTTTGCCGCCCACCGCCGTCGGCTTCTGAATCATTGTCTTCTCTGACATGTGTTGATGTCGGAGCGCCTCTGTTTTGCTCCGTGGCTTTGTTGTCAGTCTCTAGGATGCCGATGGTGGGTTCTTGGGCCGTTTCGGCGGATGGTTTGGCCTCGCTTCGTCTTGGCAGCAGCCTGTCGTCGACCGTATCGCCTCATCTTGGCCTACACTGCTTTTACTTGATTACACGGCATGATAGCAGGAAGATGGCATTCGTCACGGCAAATACCACTTGTGCTTGGTCCAAAGGCGCTATTCACCCGATTAAAATGTCAATTACATGCTGCTGCATCTACCTAGTCACCTTCTATTCCGCGCATCCTTTGTGAGATTGACCTGAACCTATAGTACTCTTTACTCTTACTCTTGTTAGCCAGTTCATTTTTTCTTCATCAAATTATTCTCGCATAACCTCTGTCCCTAACCAATAGATACTTCTGATTTCGGATTTCGGATTTCGGATTTCGGATGACCCTGCTCCAAGTACGACCCGACATTTCGGTGTCATCGTCATCAATCAATGTCCTCACCGTCTTGGGCTGTCGAATATCACCATCTCTTCATTGTCTGCCTCCGCATCACCAACATCAACATCCCACTCCGGTGCCTCTGTCTGCATGAGAAATTGTAGAAGTGTCGCTGACATTCTGCTCAGCCCATCACCATAAGGTGTGTGTTTTTCCACATGCGTACTCCTCTTCCTCTATTCTGACTTCCTGGAAGTTCTTGTACCAAGTAGGGAGTTGGTCATCTGCATAATCCCAGCTCTTGGGTCGCCAAAAAGAGCTCCCCGTGGGTACAGAAAAGCCATGAACGTCGAAGCCACGAGTTCTACGCGGGATTTTGAGCAGCTCGATCTTGGTCCAGCGCTCTAGTCGTTCCTTTGCAAAGTGCGACCAGGAGCCGGAGTTGCTCTGCCCCACAGTGAAATGATGACGAAGCGCCAATGATTCCAGCTTCCGTACATATATTGACATTTCGCTACACTTTGTTGGGGGAGCAGATCTCCTCTTGCCCTTGGCCACAGTCGTTTCCCCCACCAATACATCGAACGCAGCGTGCTCGATGACGAAGTCAGGCGTCGTGTCTGCTGAGTCAATATGCGGAGTAACTGCTATTGATACAGAGTATGCGTCCCCCACTCGTCGCGATCCAATGCCGCACGGTTTCTGAGCCGCCAATTTCAGCCATAACATGTCGCGCGTTGTCCAGCCTTGATGAGCGAACTCCGCGAGACGAATGCCAAAATCGTCGTCCAATTCACGTAGGGGGTATGTCTTGTGTCTTGCCAACGTTGCTGCGGGAAAAAGTGAATAGACTTTGTTCCAAGTTGCAAAGTTCAATTCGGCCGTCATAGAGCATGTCTCTAACAGCGCATGAACAGGGAAGCTAGTTGTAGTCGTGACGTGTATCTCCTTGGACGACATCCTGCCCAGTATGATGGTGCGTTCTGACTGGGCAGGTGCACGACCTTGAAGGTGCAGAGCTTGTGAAGGCTCCAGCAATGTAAAGTATGACTCCTCGACACACAAGTAGTTTATGAGAGTGTCTGCTTTTCGCCCAGCCTCCACAAGCAAGTCGAGTTGCTTAAATTGCCCATGTTGGCTTTCTAAGAAGTTCAACGCCGACCCGCGAATGATAAGGGCATCTGCTTTGCCAAGCTCACACCTAAAAGATGTCGGATCTTCTATGAAGTCTTTCAGGAATATGTTGATGTTAAATCGGTAGTCCAGACGGCTCTGCACAGCCCCACGGAGCGATCGACAGGACGCCTGAAGAGCGATGAGATCCGTCAGTGCAAGGTAGGAAATAATATTCTCCGCAACCACAGACATAAAGACATCATCCAGACCTTTGGGGGTTGGATTAGCCATGGTGGCATTGAAAGCTGCCGAAAGATGAGGAAAGGATGGAGTGGTTATTTGATGGCGGGGTTCCGCGCTGACCAGGCCTCTTAGCACGTGCGTTGCAGTAGGGGGTTTGGAATGTTCCAGTACTTGGACTATCCACCAGTCATAAATGTCTGCAAACATACTTGCCGTATCCCATCTTTCGCCTGATGCGGTGTGCAGTGTGACCTGGGCACCACCGTACGCGGATCATGCCTGGGTGGGCATCACCTGTCTTCTGGAAGGGGCGGAACGCCGTCGTGCCTATGCAGTCAATAACAGAAGTGTTGTCGATACAAACTGTGATCTCTTCCTTTGGGCGCTGATGCGCGAGAGCAGCGCGGAGGCCTTCCACTGCGCCTTTGATCTCTGCATCAAACACTTCGCCCTTGCCAATCTGTCCGCAACCTTGCGCGATAAGCTGCTGCCGCCGGTAAACGGCATATCCGAATCCCGCTGTGTCTTTTTCAGTTTTGGAGCCATCGCTGTAGACGACAAACCTCGTCTGGATTCGGGTCCAATTCCGAATTCTCCGCTTGGTGTTCCTTTGTTGAACGACGTTCCTTGCTTTCCGTCTAGATTGCGCTGGAGAAGCGTTGGGGGATCACTCGTGGGCGTTCCGCCGCTGGCGCTAGAGTAGCATTCCGGATGAGCCTAATATTTCTCTTCGCTGCTCGCCGTGCCGTGGCCGGATCTGGAGAGGTGGCGTGTTGGATCTCGTGCTCATGCCGTAGGAGGCGGCGAGTAAGTGGATGCTGGACATCTAGATGTGCCCAGCGGTTCGCGTTGCGTGCCGCGATCTGCTGCAGGAGCAGTTCTGCTGGCGGGATGCCTGCTTCCTTCCAGATCGTGGTTTTGGGCGTCGTCTTCCACGAGGACAGAATCATCCGACAAGCTGCCGTTAGTGTTTTCTAGATTATCCCGAGATGGCCCTTCGGCACTCTCTCTGATCCAGGAACCAGACGTCTACTCCACAGAAGAAGTTGGCATAACCACTGCCCGCCGCGTGTGAACTAACGTACCTCCTGCAGTCCGGACAGAGCATCGATGCCAAAACTCGTTGCGCTATGGCTCTTCAGACCCCATCTTCTCTCGATAGCAAGCCCCTCGCTCCGAGGGAGCACTTGCGCCATCGATACGTCCATCGAATGGAACTTGGGCCGGCCACGTCCTCAATGGTAGCGCCTGACAGCCCGAGCGCCGTAAAACTCGCGAACTGATTTTTTCTGCAGCAAAATCAGGTTTGACTATGCTATACAGTACTGTCAGCGGTGGTGCTGTATCCCGCAGCGAGCCAACGGCTCACCAGTCTTCCGTTCCGTCAAGGTCCGTACTGTTTCTTCCACAATTTTGGTGATGCAGCGTGAAAGTTTGAAGCTGGGATTGGGATATTAGATACGTCTTACGCTCGTGCTAGCCAGCCCACGCGTTTCTGACTCAATCGGGAGACCCCATCAGCCTCCCAGTTCTTCACGTCAAGGTTGGGAACGTAGGCTTGCTTGGATCTTCCACTAGTGCTCCTTAGAAATCAATCGACCAAATAATCCCATCCTAACGCACCCCACCGCCGGTTGTTGCAGCCGCTCGTCGCGCAGACCAGCCTGAGCCTACCTGAGCGTGCGATGCCATAGTACACATGGCCCTTACGAGCCTTCCATCTAGTCCCTCAAGTAATGGCGCGCTGCTCGTTCAGCGCCGCCCAAGTTATATTCTTCACGCACTGTTGATGAAGGCATTTTCATTGTCTGAATAAGAGACAGTGATTTCTTTTTTTGGGTAGCGAGACATCGGTAGCGGCGGATTGAGGGCTGCATGTCAACGTGACTCTATTCCCAGGGGCAGCAGTACCTAAATCCTACCGATCTGTGCGCCATTTCGCCGCTAATTCCTACGAAATTCAGCTGAGATCTAATTTAGGACGTGCAAATGATCCAGGGAGTGACAGGCGACATGGGGACTGCTTTGGGAACAGGAACTTGGCTGTAAAAGTGACAAAAACTAGGCGATATCAAACCAAACGTTATGGGTGTCGCTAGTGCTTTTAGTTACAGTGAAGGGCGTTATTAGTGCCGCCGTGCCGCCACCAGGGTACGTTAGTTAATTAAGTAGCCAGTGTGGTGGGGGTGGTCACCTGTGGGCTTTGTACAGCGGGTTGCCTCTGGTACCTGATCTAACCTCTCTAGCCCCGCCCCTGGCCTCGCTGTTTCACTGTTACAAACGCTGCACCAAAATTGGGCAGGAGTCTACCGATTCAATCATATGCGTAGTATACATATGTAGCCACCATCGTGGTCTGTTTTTTCTTTTTTCACTTTGGTGTCAAGGAGCATCTTTTGTCGGTTCAGCCTAGCAAAAAAAAATTGAATGAGCCAGAAGTGAACTTGTGTTTGTTTCTTTCGTTGCTATGATGCGTCCTGAAGGCACTTAGTACATGGGGGTGGAGCAGTGCTGCAAGAAGCGTTGAAAACCGCTCTGCCCAAAATCAAAACTTAAAAACATGGGCCTTTCACTGTAATCTTAGTTACCTGGCGGGGTAAATCAGAACCGCTATTTCTGGCTCTCTAACGTTAGGCAGCAGCCAAAATACACCCCACTAAAATTATTATGTTAGAAACCCGCGACACCCATAGCGTCTAAGTCGCGGCCAGGACTAGCCCCTTCACAGCCCTCAGCCACTACATTCCCCGCCACAATATTCTCCATTACTATTGCCGTTTACTGCCACTGCCATTTATGGCCGTTGCTGTTTCTTCCACGCCATTATTTCCACGCCATTCACGACCATGGCCATTTACGATCATGGCCCTTTACGACCGTCGCCAGTTACGACCGTCCATTTTGCCGCTGCTAAACCGGGGCTAGAACTGCTGGCTCCGACCACCTTCCCCTATTGTCAGTAGCAAATTTACGCCCCTAGTGTACCCGCATTCGGTGATAACCCACCCTCCGGCCGCGAGAAATCGTGGCAATCTCACCAGCGCGCTCCTAGATCTCTCTGGCGCGAATGTCTTAAGAGTCCACCATAACGAGCAAACAAGCTTCTTTTCTCGCTGTAGGTGTGCTGTTTGCTGAGGTGTTTTATTGGGCACAGGTCTCAACGCACAGTTGACGATGAACGGAGACTTTCTGAGAAACCTTGCCAGACGCTTTGCCTCCTTCAGCTAAGATGTGCTCACTGCTCAGACGCCACATTCTACCACACACGTAGTCACCCACCTTTCCTGCTGTGGTAGAGACTGACGACTCATCAGACTGTACTCAGTCGTTATTTTTTGGCCAGAAATCAATTGTAGAAATATGTATCGCGTGAGATTTATTTAAGAGACTGCGCTTCTATCATGATGAAGGCTACTGTTACCGCATATCACCCCGATTAAACACCACAAACACGTGAGTAGGCCCAACTGTGCACCCATAAAGCCCAAGTCTTTACTGAGACAGACAGAAAACAATTCTCAAAGCCGAACGAGCATGTATACCAAGGCATCTCTCTTTTTGGCCGCAGTTGTGGCACAGCTCACGACAAAGACCTTGGCGTGCTCCCCTGGGACGTACAGTTGCTCTTCTGACAATGCAACTATTGAAGTCTGCAGTGGTAGCCAGCAGTGGAACGTTGCTGCGTACTGCGATGGTCCTTACTGTCACTTCGTACAGGGACTTCCTTACTGCGTCTAGAGTGATACGGGTTTACTCCAGGATAGTTTTCTTGGCAGCGTGCCGTGTTGGAACTGGTGTCACGATACCCAAGGCTATGTATAGTCAGTCGCCCCATCAATAAGAATCGTAACGCAGACCGATTAAAAGAGAATCAAATATTTTATTATTGGATTTTTCGAAATTGAATACACACTTCACAATTGCCAGCTCCGCGGCGTCGACATAAGAGCTATGCAAACGGGAAAATCATCGTCTACATCCGGAACGGAACCCCATTTCTGACACACTTGGATGGCTCCGACTGCAATGGGATACAGCAATGCTCATGACTAGATGCTGAAAATGAAGAGACCGGCAAAACACTCTGATAAAGCTATGGAAGAAACGTAAATGTACCGCCGTACTTATACAGCAAACAAACTAAATTCTCATGTCAAATATCTTACGGCCGCTGCAGGGTGCACCTCGAAAATGTGAATGTCTGTGTAGGCTGTGCCATTATTAAGAAACAGAACTGAAGGATAACCGTTCATGGGCTCGCAGAAGGCAGAGGTTCAACGTGGGCTTCTAGAGAAATTAGCCTAGAGCCCTATTGACGGCGCAGTCACTGGGTGCAACGAACTTCTTGGTATTAATTGGTAACGAAGAAATTCTACAGTCACGGGCAAAATACCCTTCCGCTTTTGAGAACAATTGTAGATTTAAATATGGCCCACACAGTGCAAAGCGAGATCAAACTTGTGCTGAATACTAAGCAAGCGCAGGATTAACGCTGTTTACTACAACCTAGGTTGGGTACTTGGCTCCAAACCGTGCCGGGCTGAGCCATGTGGCCGATTCCAGTCTTGCACTTCTCAAGACTCGAAACATATCGAAGAATGAACCTTTTGAACTTCAAATGTCATCATACCTAAGTTGAAGGCGATGAAGACATGAGGGATGATGACGTTGGAAGAAGGTCACATCTCCGCTCGACAAACGATTGGTTGTATAGACGAGAGGCAGTGATAGAGCTTCGCGATGTCGAGGAAATTATACGGCCCAAACGGTATGACAACTATCGGAGCCAAGCGCTTCAATGTAGAAATGAGTGTAGCTTCCTACATATATCATCGATCGATGGTATTATCTTCTGCGAGGTCTATGATGAAAATTCAGCTCAGCGCATTTAAAGACTTCATTGACAGCTTACCCCACATCGTGGCAGATTAACGCAGCCAGGATCTGTTACTTATGGCAATGTTCAATCAATTTTTCAGCAAGATTTGGAGAATACAATTGTTGATGCGGGTATTATATGCGAGTCTCCATCGCCCTATCCGCTGGACATAACGCCGATCGAGTATTTGTATGGTTTCTTGAAGAGCGTCATCAGATCGAAAGCCGAGAGCCAAAGTTACAACATAAAGACAAATCACTCGAGCATATACGGTACACAATTGATAAGAAAGTTATGTACGAAGAATAGGGCCAAAGCGGCGTGACTGAGTACAGTATCTTACTTACTCCAAACAGATTTGGGGCGGGCACATACCTCGGGGGAAGCTCCATGCAGCTCTCGAGTATATTCGCCAGCTTTCTCACACTGAGATTAGAGCCAAGATTGCCCTATCTATAATCTACGACTGTGTGCCGTAGCCTAGGAATAAGAAAGGTAACTCTAGAAGACCGAAGGTGTCGGGGTGCAGCTGTCCGCTGGTGCCGACTGTGATCTCAAACCTTGACGAGGTATGGACGCTACGAGAGGACACGCAGTACAAACTTTAAGATCGTCAATTACAGGATCGTTTCAAGGCTATGAATGTACTTTCCTTCATGACATGCTTCAAGACAAAGAAGAGCACTTCAATCAGGCAGTCAACAACCTTGGAGAGCTCTTCGATAAGCAGTCAAAGGTCGAAGTAAATGAGTTATTCAAGGAAATATAGTATACAGCGTAATATTTGAAAACATTTAGTTCAAATGTACATACACCGACTTGAGATTACTAAACTGTCTCCTTGCTCTTAAGTGCGCGTTGATACATAGCCTCTGCCTCCTCAAGTCGTCCCTGATTTTTATAGAGATTCGCAAGGTTATTGACCGTGTCCAACGTTGATGTGTGATCCGGTCCCCATGCCTTCTGATATCCCTCGAGTGCGCGTTGATACATGGCCTCCGCCTGTTGGTGCCGTCCCTGACCCGCGTAGAGATTCCCAAGGTTATTGACCGTGTCCAACGTTGATGTGTGATCCGGTCCCCATGCCTTCTGATATCCCTCGAGTGCGCGTCGATACATGGCCTCCGCCTGTTGATGCCGTCCCTGATCCGCGTAGAGAATCCCAAGGTTATTGACCGTGTCCAGCGTTGATGTGTGGTCCGGTCCCCATGCCTTCTCCTTTCCCTCGAGTGCGCGTCGATACATGGCCTCCGCCTGTTGATGTCGTCCCTGATCCGCGTAGAGAATCCCAAGGTTATTTACCGTGCTTAGCGTTGATGTGTGGTCTGGTCCCCCATGCCTTCTCAAATCCGTCGAGAGCGCGTTGATACATGGCCTCCGCCTTCTTAAGTCGTCCCTGGTCCGCGTAGAGATTCCCAAGCTTAAGCAGCGCATCAGAATCGGTGTTCTGTTGTGTGTTATTGCCATTCACTGCGATGTATCGATCTGCATGCGCCATAAGACGTCTTTGCGTGAGCCAAAACTCTGGCACGTCCATGGTTGGTACGTGCGATGCAATGCAGTCTAATGCAGTTCGGACCATTTCGCGATCCATATTTCTATTTAGCACATTTGTCATCCACTCGTGCACGCATGTATGGACTCCGTATCCTTGCGATTCTTTGGATAGCATCTCGGTGTGCGCCTCCACAAGGCCATGGCTGCACAAAATTCTCATGGTTTTATCGAACGATAGTCTGGTCAGAACGATATCGTGATGCCATGGCTGCTTGTGTTCTTCACCATCCTTCAGTAGCTCATACCATAGATCGTTGTTGTCAAAGTAGGACCATAGGTGCAGAAGCTTTGCTGCATTCTCGTCCTTTGCTTTGATGTACTCGTAAGAGACATTCCATGTGGAAAACAGAGTCTTGTCCTCTGACAGTAAACCTTGAGGGCGTTGATGTAGGTCGCTCCACTCCTGCTTGTATAGTTTGATGTATTGGGCGCAGCTCGTCGTAAGTCCTTTTAAGTAAGCTCCTGCCGATGCAAGTGCAAGTGGCAGCCCATCAAGCAGCTTGACAAGCTCCGCCGCGGACAGATCTATTATTGTTCAGCGAGTTCACAGGGCCTAGCTGGCGTGTAGCCTACCTTCCTTCAGGTTAGACCGACCTGAAGTTGCTTCTAGAATCTCAAGGGAATTGTCGATACTTTCGAGCTTTGTAAGAGTTTTCATCGACCCGATATTAACACTGGTCGAGCGCGTAGTTATAAGAACGGCGCCAGAATCTGATGCTGTATCCGGGAGATACTGGCGAATGTCGTAGCTCTGTGGTGTCTGCTGATCCAAACGACCGGTTTTGCCTATATTGTCACCGACTCCGTTTGGCAGCTCGTCAGCATCGCTTACCACCTTGGGATGATCATAGTTGTCGTAAATTAACAGCCATCGGTCATTCTTCGGTTCATCCAGCCACCGTCTGACGGCCTGCGATGCATCCGCATCTTTGTCTGAGGCCGCGATCTGCATGTAGCTTAGGTTAGGGTGCTCCCGAGAGATCCTCATGGCAGCAAGCCGGAAGCTCTGGCTTAACGATATTTCATCTCTCGCATTTAGCCAGATCAGCGCGGAATAGTCATTGCGGTGCCGCTTCATGTATGCGATGGCGAGTTGCGTCTTGCCCATGCCACCTAGGCCATGCACCACAACAGTATGGCCACCGTCGGGCTCGGTCAGCTCGCGGTGTATCCAAGCAAGCTCTTCCTCTCTACCCACAAAGCGCTTCGCTTTAGTTTCTAGCGGTAGGCTCAGAGGAAGGTTGAAACGGTTGACATTGCCTCGTGCTAGTAATACTCGAATTGTCAATAAAATGTCATTTGTGCCATAATTGAGCGCCCCTACCATCTTCTACTCTCGTTTCCTCCTCCCATCGTCGCTGCACATTGTTCACGGCATCTTTGACCATGATCTGCAAGAGCTCTGACACCATGACGTATCCTTCATCTTGCCTCGACACATATCGGACCATAGAAGTGTGGTCCGCAGGGACGCCGATTGGTTCCGCGTTTGCGTGTCCTGGAACAACCGCCGATGCCATTGGGACAACCTATTTACTTGTATTTAGTGCGAGTGTTCATGATGGCAGGGGCAGGCTAACAAAACACAAACCATGATGCTGTGTCCCAGGACGGTTGGAGTCGGATACGTCTCGTAGGCAAACTTTGTCACAAAGTCATTGCTGATCGGTCCGTATTGCCCTAGCTGCTGAAGCAACCATTCTGAGTCCCGCTCGAGGTGTTTCAGAAGCCGGTCATCGGCTGCCATGACAAAAGAAGCTACGTTGACAAGAACTCGCCCTAGTTGCACACCATTTCCGCCTTGGTGAGGAGTTCCCATGAACAGGATTCCATATGTTGATAGTTTAATCGACTTGTGTTCGGGGTTCGCGCCCTGCCGAGCGGCGTCAGAGTGGATCAGAGCCTGGCGCGCCAGTTAACAAAGATTCATGTGCACTCGAGCGGATGTACCTACACTCTTGAGGACGAGCCCACCCAAGCTATGGGCGACAAAGATGATTGGCCGGTCAGTTGACTGCAAATTCGTCTTAGTATCGACACAAGATGGCAACTGGTTCGTACTCACATTCGTCAGTTTCCTCTTCCTGCATAAGTCTGATACCAAGCTTGTCGCGTGGTTATAGAGATACTTCAAGCTCACTCGATCAGCTGCGTGGGTGTTCGCGTCATAGCCCCAGCAGAGGATGCGTGCTTGTGGAAGATCCTTAGGGAGTAAATCTCGGAGCCAGTGGACACCATTTCGAGCAGTCCATGTTTTCTCCCGATGGCCATGTTTTCTCCCGATGGCCGTTGAGCCCATGCAGCGCGATGATACTACCCTTGTTGGCCAGAAAGAAGCTGAGGATGGATGATGGCACCTACTCGACGATTGGATTGTCTCCATCGTAGACGACCTCCAGACCTTGCGGGGGCGCCCGGCCGTGCGGGTGATCCACGCCCTGGGTTGGAGTGCGAGACCGCTGAGATGATGCCCGCTTCACTAAATCGGTCAAAGATGAGAATTTCGGGGCCATATCTATCGTATCCAAGAAAATGGTTAGGGAAGGCGGTTATCAAATGAAAAATAGCTGCAATGATGGGGGCTCTCGAACAATGATGGTACTAGTAGAGAACAGAGCGGCCCCGTTTACGTTATCGTGTTCAGCTGGCGATTGATGACTGGTGCTGACCTCACCTGGCAAGACTTATTGTGCGGGGTAGATTACCGTAAATGGGTGCAAGGATCGGGCCGCTAGCATGATCTGCGGCATGACGCCACGGTCACTGATGAGAGATGGACAGTCCTACAACACGTGACAAATACTGTTCAGCGTTCATGCGTTTCCATCTCTTTTCCTGCGCCGCACTCTATCAGGGGCATGAATGCCCACGGCACGGTGAATGTGGTGAATTTCTCCTACGTCAAGGCGCTGAAATCGTTTCACAAAGGCCTACCGGTTCCGTAGCTTGGCAGTTCACTTTCGCCCAAAGTATCGTCAGCTGCTGGGCGTCAGCGTCTGGGTTCACAATGGCCTTGGGATTGAACCTGCGCGGGCGTGTCGACGATGCAGTTTCCGCACGACGGTACTGCGCCTTGAGTTCCTCTCCAGTCGATCCCAAGCCGCCTCCGACTCTTTAACACCCTACTTCCTCACCGTCCACTCGTCGTCGGTATAGGCCACCCTGGGCGCGTTGGGGTCGCCACGCAAGTCGCCCAGTATTGCAGCAGCGCTTCGTTTACCCAGGGCACTTTCTGGGTCGATGTCAAGTGACGGCAATCTTACATTGGTACTGAGGTCAAGTTCGCGAAGAGCAGCTTCGTAGAGCGCCAACGTATTCTGTGTTACTCGTTGCATGCACATCGCGAGTGGCGGCTCCCAGCGCTGTTGACAGCGCCATGTCGCTGACTAAAGTGCTTGGCTGCTTCAGCTTTCTGTGCTGGGGACAGCTGCCCGCGGTGGCTGGTAGACGACCGAAGTGCAATCGCGCGGATCGAAGGCACGGGGGGCCAGTCGTTTTGTCTGCAGGAGCCGGGCGCTGACACACCTAAATCGGCGGCGAGCGGGACGTTAGTCACCCAGTGGCGCTGCGTGCCGCCGCAGTACAGGAACGGTCCAATACGCCGACTCGCACAATGTACGCACGGACCGAGGTTTGGATGCGCCGTCCTTGCACCCGCGTGCATGTCAGACCAGCGACCGTGTCGAGGTACAGGACAGCAGAGACTGCGCTGCCAAAAGGTACAAGGACGGGCACCCTGGCAGCCCGGGGTACGCGTCGCGGCAGGCACCGAGCACCTGAGTCGTGAAGCCGGTGGCCGAATTCAGAGCGTGTCAAACATGATGCGCGACTGCATGTATCTTCTGGACGGTCTCGGACAAGCAACTGCGTATACTCCGTGAGAACGTCCCAAGGTTCGGCGTAGCGAGAGCCGAAGTCAAAACGGAAGAAACGATTAAGGTGCCATTGCAGACGTACGAATAGACGCTATGTTGGGTTCAAGTAGGGGTGGCAGAAGAGACGATCGAACCCATCACGGACTATTGTAGTTCTGTAATACGCAGTGCCATTGTAGCAAGCAAACCGACAGAGACCGGATAGCGTAGTGCGCCAGCCCAGATGCTCATAGAGCATCACTGCGTGTCTGCCCATGAGTTTTGTCTTTGGAGTTATGAGCGTCCCAACGTCGGTCAATAGTCCTAGTCTTTACTGTGCCGGCTGGTTAGGTTTCGGGTGTACAGAGACAGTGCAGTGCAAGATACAAACCTGCACACGACATTGTGCTTAATATAGCCATGGAATACGTTGCTGTCTTATCTAGCATATGATCACACCCACCCATTGCTCTGCTCAGAATTAAACCCGTCTCGCCAAGGTCGATGCGCCGCCCTTGCGGCATCGTTGGCATCTGCATTGCAAGGGCTCCACGGGAACAATTTTATCATCTCCGCATGCAGAGCAATAGCCAAGCACTGGCTCGTGGTAGACTGACATCGCAAAATCAATAGCAAACTCCGGCACCTTTGCCATGACGTCTTTCAACTGACTCGTGACATCGTCAGCATCGGAAGTTCGTGCCGCCAGCCATCTCAACCACAAAATGATTGTTTTGCGAAACGTCCTGCATGAGTCAGCTTCCAAGGCATAGATCGCAGAAACAGAGTCAAGTAGACGACGGGGATTGCTTGTTTGTCGAACAGCGCTCTTGAATTTGGCTTCTGCAAGCTTGCGCAGTCCGCTGATCATATACATGTCGGCAAGACTGACCATGTTTGCATGGAAGATCATTGGCTCGGAAAAACACGACCGGCCCTCTCCTTGCACATCGCCCTGCTCGTTTGCTTCAGCAGGCCAATCTGCATAGGTGCCGGTGTACATGTAATCGACCATGCGTCTGACGAGCTCGGCAGGCCACTCTTTGACTTCCAAAACGCCGGAAGCCGCCTCCTAGTCTGGATAAGCGAAGATGCAATGTTCGAACGACGACGGCATACCTTCCATGGGCCGGTGCAAGCGGTCCGAATAACTTGAGACTGTGCGCAGACAACCACTCTGTGCACCGCGAAGCGAAACGGACCGGACGCAATTGTTAAATCACAAAAGTCCCCGTCACGATCGCTGCAAAGTGTCAGTGAGGCCAGAAACGCGCCGACGTTGCCTTACTCTTCAATTTTCTTTAAAACATCGGCAGCGTGCGACATAGCAGCGTCCACCTCGGGCTGATTTCCGCTTGTGCGTCTGCCAAAAACATAGTTGAGTGCTGGTCCAGCCGATGCGAAGTCCTGGGGGTTGACCCGCACGAGACGCAGGCCGCCGCATTTGGCACACGCGGGGGCTGCCTGCAGTGGCTGACGTCTCCCACCTAGCGCGTAAACTTTCCAGCAGGGCCGATCGCCTCGGGTGCCAGTACCGACCCTTTACGGTCAGTTCTTTTTCTGGCTCGATTGACGCCGTGGACGCTGCGGCTTCCGCTGCTTGGCTGCCTTGATAGCCCGCGTAGTAGTCTTGGCGGGGCGTTTTGCTTGGTATCCGGTTTGCTTGTTCCGGTATTCTTTCAACAATTCCGGGGCGATTCTGCGAATCTTCCCCGGTGGCTCCAATGACGTGTTCT
>JARJPL010000711.1:0-37997 GCA_030782805.1 Aschersonia sp. MBC 622
GTAGCCGCAGGTGTATATACTACATATAGTACCTCACCTGGCAAGTAAGCAAGGTAGGTGTATAGCGTGTGTAGACGTAGAGATATGCTGTCTCCTTGACGTTTAATTTTTAGTGCCATGTTAGTATGCACATCGTGTCACCCCTGTGAGAAAACAGCCGCTGGCGTGTAAGTAGCTGGCGTTAAGTTGCCAAGGTAGTAGAGTGGCGACTTGTCCAGCACCCACTTCAAATGATTGAGGGGACGTGGCACATGGAGCAGACTATTGAAGAAAGCAGAGGCTACGTGCCTTCGTGATTGAATAAATATACGGCCGCCTGAAAGTGAGTGAACCCTTCACCTCTTTAGTCGATACAGCATTGCTTACCTTACTCTTGCCGAGACTGAATACGGCAGACAAAAAAAAAGACGAAGACAATTCAACCTCACTCCCGGAAGGCGATCCATGAACTTATAAGCCATCTGGTGCTCGAACCCCCCGACGCCACCAAAAGGCAGTAAGAGTGCCTGAAAGTGTATGGCCAGACTTTCCAAGCCTTTCCAAAGGCTTCAGGATGGCCGCTCTGCGGTATCGGCAAAGGCTTCCGTAAGGGACTTCATGTAATTGTCTCGATCGCCTAGCTTGCGGTCGATGATGCTCGATGCATCGCGGCGGAACAGACGGGAACAGAACCTAAAGTATGCGCCATTATCAAGTTCTTCGTCGGGAAAGCCAAAATAGTCTTTCAGGATACACCTATAAAAGATTGCTGCAAAGTGTGTAGGATCCTTGAGTGCCAAGGGGACCCAAAATGTGCCGTTAGCCCACGACTGCTGCATGATCGATGAGATATCTGTGTCTCTGCACTGTAATTTCTCTTCACGTCTGATATGCTCCATGAAGTCTGCGTGCAAAGGCGTGATGTCGGCGGAGGTGACCTCATCCACAAATTTACCACTGAGCCAATATGGTGTTTGAAGGAATTCGATAGGCCATGAGCAGGCAAATTCTAGGTCGATGATACAAGTGATATGCCAATTCTCATCAACAAAGATGTTACTTCGATGAAGGTCGGTCAAGGAAAACACAAAAGGGCCGTTGCGGAGATCGTCTCGAAATAGTTGTGGGAATACCACCTTAGCAGCAGCTAGGCTAGCCATCTGGTACCAAGCATCCTCAGGGCTATCTATCGCGTTCGGGTGCTCAATAAATCGAGTTTCGAAGGTCTTTAGCTGAGAGGAGACGAAATCTTGAACGCTAGAGAATGTTGTGCGCCGCGACATGTGTAGGGAGATCCCTTCGTTCTCGTGTATAGTAGATTGAACGCTAATAGGCCGATTGTCTAAGCGTAAATACCCATTACCATCGAGGCGAAAAAGGCCGATATGGGGTAGGCGAATACGCGCGAGCGAGACCATAATCCTCGCCAAGTCCCCTTGTAGATTTTGTAGACGGGCAGCATCACGCTTTGTATCCCAGGATGATGATAGCGTATCTCCGGAAGTGATGGTTTCGATGAGCAGGTAACCGATATCAAGGGCTGCGAAACGGCTGGAATCGTGACGGACATATTGTGAAGGTTGCTGCAGGCCGAATGCCGCCAGGAAAAAGCGCCGGGCTTCGTAGAACCAGCGCGACCACCTGGGAAGAAGGCTGGCGTTCGTAAACTAGCGGGATGATGAGCTCACGAGACGGTATTCAAATGTCCGGAGGCTTACCCTTTCATTTGTAGATAACCCAAAGCCATAGAGCTTTGGTATCGGAACAGAGGGACAATTCTCCTCTAGCCATGCATACGTCGCAGCCTCACAATTGAGCTTTTCGTCCGAGTTGCCGGGATTTGATGCCTCCCCAACTCGGTAGGGCAGGGGAAAGCGAATAAAAGCATACTCTGGTGTATTTGACGGCGCAGTCGACATTCATCTTGAGTGGAACACAAAGATTAAACGATCCATGTCGCCACCATTCTTGTGGTGAGATATCAATGTCGGTCGGCTTGGTACCCAGGTGGTGTGCTATTACCTCTGCCAGTAGAGCACGATGTCCTTCTATGTGATTATAGAAGGCTGCCCTGCGCAGTGGGTACTGTAAAGCGTCAAGAATGTTGTCGGTCCGACCTGTAGCAATGGATAGAGTGATAGGGCCGGACAGTAGCTTGCGCGTCGTCATGGCAGAATCTTTGACGCGGTGTTTCCTTTTTTTTTTTTTTTTCGGGAGAGAGAGAACTGGGCTGGACGAGGACGCGAGATTGATTTTGCGAGATGGCGAATCGCGAAGTCATGTGACAGATGCGTACGATCCCTGCAAGCAAGGAATTACGCAACCAGGTTATGTATTCAGAAACACGCACATCTCTCAAAGATAGCGAACAGGCGGGTTTCTAACGAATGAGCGAGCAAATCAGCGAGACTTGAGAGGCTTCGAGAGGCTCGGCGGCGGTAGCGGCGGTAGCGGCGAGTACCTCAGTGGTTGGTGGCGACGCTATAAGAGGGGAGCCGAGCTATGGGTTGCACACTAGAAGATGCATTTTCGGAAGATACTCCTATTTATATGGAAAATGACTTAGGATCTGATTGATATGATTAGTGCTACTATTATCCTGTGTCTTCAACGACTATATACAATTTAGCCGCTTTCTTGCCAGCAGCTAATGAGCCAGAAGAACGGGCGAGTACTGCCGATGCCTCGGTTGACACTTTTAGATTGGCTGGCTGGAGACATAGGTAGTTGCATTGTCGGGAGCAATCGGCTACAGCGTCCCGGCAGGAAATTTAAAATTGTGAGCAAACCGAGTCTAGAATTAGCAGAAGTTTATACGTCGTCTAATAGATGTATAAGAGCTAGCTCAGATGAGATCTGATCATAGGAGAGACAAATGCCAAAATGATTAAATGCAACCATTCTTACGAAAGAACCTAGAAAGAAAAGAGCTAGCCTTACTTATATTCTTTTAGATTAATAATCAATCACGAAGACCTCATCTATAAGACCTCACAAAGACCTCGTCTACAAGACTCCACGAAGACCCCGTCCAGTACAGGTGGAGGGAAGGCGTAGCTAACGCGGCTAGCTAGGATAATCTAGGACAGGATAAAGTAATCCATTTATTATTCTAATCTTATTACGCTTTCAAGCGAATTAGCTAATTTATGCTATAATCTTAAGTTTTTCCAAGTACTAGCGACTCGCGACTTAGGTGGTTTGATTACCACAGTGTTTCAAGGCGGCCGACCTGCTGCTGCCTCAGGCACTGCAGCCTCCGATTGGCCAACAGCCTCTGCGTGGCCCAAAAACAATCAACAACACAAATCAAGACCAATTGTCTTCACGATGATTCTCCTTGTTAAAGCAGCAATTATAGAAGTCAATTTGACATCCATCATGCTTGTCAACTTAAAACTTGGTGCTAGTCGCACATGCCTATCCAGGAGATCATACCCGTGTAGCAAGGTATCGGCGTTCACCTTGAACAAGATTAGAGTCTAAGATGTCCGAGTCAGACGGTATAGTAGTATCCAAGTGATAAATACGTGTACTTTACCTAAGCCGGGGGCTGGAGTATATATGTATATATACATGAGCATATTACAACCCTACATCTTCGAATTCTTGACTCAGACACCGAGCTAGAGCATATATGTATATATTAGGCCCTAAGAAAAACTTATATAAGCATATTACAGCCCTACATCTTCGAATTCTTGACTTAGACACCCAAACCGGGCTCTTGACTCAGACACCTAAACCGGGGGCTGGAGTATATATGTATATATAGGCCCTAAGAAAAACTTACACGAGCATATTGCAGCCCTACATCTTCGAATTCTTGACTTGGACGCCCATCACCTTGTGGCGTCTTTCCTTTCGCTCTTTTTATCATTTGCAGTTCTCTAGGAGACATGCGTCTTGCTCTTCTCGTGGCGGCGTTGCCTCTCGGTCACGCCATTCCTCGACCTCTGGCTGATGAGGGTGCTGCAGAGGTTCCTAGCACGGAACGGCTCGGGTCGGCGTATCATCCAAGGCGAGATGATGAACCACATAAAGCTCCTGACTGCACGACTACCCAAGACAACGTCAAAGTGGTCATCCTGGCCGACAGCAACCGTGATGGCATAGTCGACGTTGAGGGCTCAACAGACCGAGGTCCAGGAAAAGAGTCGTGGAGTAATGAATCGGGTGCTCTGTTTCTTCCAAACATTGGTGATAGCTCTGACCGGTGCCGTAAACTGCACGAATTCAAGAATACTCTGGTCAAGTGCAATGACGCCTCGGATGACATACAACGGGCACCAAAATACTTGGCCCCTCTCCGGACAGTCCCGACTCCGGGTCTCAACTCCTCCGCCGTCGGCAGAATATCCGTCTCGGACCCCTTGGCACGCAAGTGTGTCCGCATCTTTCGACGTTGGCCGTCGGATCAAAACTCCACACAAACAGAGCCGCCGGCTCCAGAATCATCACGGTGGTGGCCTATTTTTGGAAAGCCAAAAAATGCGGAGGAATTGGAGAGCGGCTGGAAGATTGTTGGTGAGGATATAACCTTTTCTGCGGCCGAGCTTGCGCAGGGGCTGCAGCTGGGAATCGATGCTCGCGGCCCTCGAGGTCATTTGGTAGCCGAGCCTGATGCCGCCACCATTCGGCCATGGGACGGAAGAGTAACAGTTCAGCTGGTCGTGACCGACGGGGAGACGACTTCCACTGATTCAGTCATGCTACGGGTCGCTCCATTGGTCACGCAGAACCATCTACAGCGGGTTACAAAGGTCTTTGCCTCAAAGGACACAGATCTGGCCGAATACAAGGTGACACTTGATGGAGTTGCATCAAGCGCGAAGTCTGTCGGGCTCAATGAACCGATCCACGAGATGTGGTGGATCAGCGGGTTCATTCAAGATCTCTTCGAGACAATGTACGCCAGCATCCCTGGGCCAAACGGCTCGACTATCAACTTACCAATCATACTGCCGGCGCCAATGAAGCTTGGCAGTATTCTGGGGCCATCAGCCGTGGCCCAGCAGATTCGCTCTACTGGCGTTGGAATGGTAACAGACGTGCTGCCCCCCGAAGATAATGCGGAGACGTTGGATTCCATGGGAAATCTCGAGACAATCCCGCCATATGAACTTAACGGCAGGAACTTTTCGGCCGGGCGGATCGTCGTGGGTGCCAACCAGACCGCGGGCAGAGTGCCGCTATCACTGCCGTTTCTTCAGGCCCAGGAGATGCAGGATCCTCTCCTTGTGGACACGACGTGGCTCGAGGTTCAGCACGTCGATGAATTTCTGCAATTCTTACCGGCCGAGACTCCTCTCAAGTGGCGCGTCATGGTCAGCGATCCGATCGGGGCTGTTCGAGTCCTACAGGATGCTCAGGCGGCAGGGCGCGGCAACGGCTCGTATTCATCTCAACCGTTGAGCGATCTCCACTCCTTTGGCACAATAGATCAACTAGTCAACACTGAATTTATACACATAAACGAGGAGTGCGCGCGACGTATTCGAGGTACGGTTGAGATACTTAAGCGGGAGACTGGCATCTCGGACAGTGATGTCCTGCGCGTTCCGGTGCTCTATGGTAGGGTTAAAGATCCTGCAGTTCCTTCCAACGGAGACTTTCAGGCCGCTGCTATCTTTCCTAATGCCATTAATGGGCTCGTCATGACCGACTCACTCTACGTGGCACCAAAGCAATGGGGCCCGCTTGACGCTGCGGGTGTGGATGTTCTTCAGCATGCTGTGGAAATGGTGTATAAGCAGGCCGGCTATAAGGTTGATTTTGTAGATGACTTGAACTACTACAACCGCAAGGGAGACATTCATTGTGCTACGAATGTCTTTCGTGAGCTGGCGGGCGAGTCTTGAGTGAGTTGGAAAGCCTACCAAGTTAAAGCCTAGATAGTCTTATATCTACATAGCTTAGTTTCTCTTCACCTTTTAGTCATTTAGAACGATGGAATTTTGATGTCACTACAGAGTAGAGTGTCATGCTCGAAGCCCCGTCAACAGAACCTTGTCACACAAAGAGACTGTGCAAAGTCATTACTCGTGATGTTGCTTGTGATGGTGAAGGTTGTATTGATTTACTCAAAGGCGTTATATAATCATGATGACTTGAAAGCACATACTGGGTCGCAAAATGGGGTCTATGGAAATCAATGTCG
This sequence comes from Aschersonia sp. MBC 622, assembly GCA_030782805.1. Lineage (NCBI taxonomy): Eukaryota > Fungi > Ascomycota > Sordariomycetes > Hypocreales > Clavicipitaceae > Aschersonia > Aschersonia sp. MBC 622. The sequence goes on from JARJPL010000711.1 coordinate 6,140, forward strand.
TGTGCTTGGGGTTGGATGTCTTCCGTTGCACCACGGGTCTGAAGCTTTCTTCCCAAACGCTATCAGAGTGCCTCAAATCGAACTCTTGACCTATTTTGACTACTTTGCATACTAAGAAAATTACAATCTCTCCATCTCACTCAGTACACTGTGGTTTCAAGAGAGCCTCTAATTTATATATAATATGCATTAACATCTATTTAGTGTGATTAAGATTGCTATTCCTCATTGTAGACTGTGTCTTTCCACAACCATCTACAATTTCGCGGCTTTATCACCAGCAGCTGGCTCTGACCCTGAAACGCCAGGAGACCCGGCTAGTACAAAGTCTACCATGTCGGCGATATCGGATGCATGCGCAGACTCTTGCAACAAGCCGACCGAGGCTCTCTCTCCTCCTTCAATATACTTCTTCAACGCGCCGGCAACCACACTAATCCTGTCTGGGGTCCAGCCATGTCGCCTCAGACCTTCTGTATTCACCCCTACCGGCCGTGCACGGAACCCGTGGACAGTTGTAAAAGGCAAGACATTTCTTGTAACTATGCTACCGGCAGCGACAAAAGCCAGTTGCCCGACACGGCACCATTGGACGACTGCAGCTTGGCCTGAGATGACGGCACCTTTGCCAATGAAAGCATGGCCGCCAACGGCGGCGCCCGTCACGATGACCACATCATCCTCCAACCGACAGTTGTGGCCCACGTGGGCATTGGCCATGATCAAGCAATTGTCACCGATGGTGGTGAAGCCGTTTCCACCATCTTGTGCACCAGTGTGAATGGTGGCACACTCTCGGATGATGACTCCGTGCCCAATGACTAGCCCGCATTGCTGGCCTGCAGTCTTTTTATCTTGAGGCGGACCACCCAATGCAGCCTGTGGATATATTGTGCAATTACTGGCAATTGTAGTGGAGGACTGTATCGTTACGTGACTGACGAGGACGGTATTGTCCCCGATAGACACATCATCTCCAATGTAGCAAAATGGGCCAATTGAAACGTTGCGGCCAATAATGCAATCTCGATGGATGACACTTGTAGGATGAATCGCAGCGGATGGATGTTGCTTGAAGTGGCCCATGACGAGAGCTATATAAAATTCACTAGAGACGGCGCGTCGTATGGACGATGTAGAGGAAAAGAGGCTGCGTTGGACTATAGCTAGGTGTCACCAAATTTATATTACCTCGGATTCTCGGACAGGTTATGGGAAGATATGTTCGGGTGACCCCTTATGCACTACATATTGTCGCAACAGCCTCAAACTACGGTTCAGCCAGATGTATGCAAGATCTATAATCGGACATTTTTTCATCAGTGATAATTGCTAAGCTTAACTAGATGAGTTATACCAGATTGCTTTTCTGCAAAACGTTTGATATTGATAACATCGGAGTGAATGTGTTTTCTGTCAATATAAATTCTCCGTTCATATTATGGCGTACTATGTCTTGGAATTATTGCATATCGGAGAATTAAAAATTTCCCGATCTACCATGGCTTGACGCGTTTTATAGATAGGACTTTAAAATGAGATGTGCACTGTTTTCTGTATTAAAGTAAGAAAGAAATAGAAAAAATAAAGACAGTGAGCTACCTGTTTTGCGTTGCCTTGATGTATACCCGGTGAGCACGGCTGACGCACGACTCTCGATGGCTCCCCCCGGCGACCACCCAGCTTGCCTGCAACCAAGGCTTATTGGAGCCAATGAAACTAATAAAAACGAAACAATGCGGCGAGTAGTACACTACAAAGACGAGAAAAAATAGCCCGAGAAGAGCTATACTCATCTTGCGGCCGTCTGAGCTGCGTGTGTTATTGAGTGCTATTATGAAGCCTGCGTACGCACAGCTGAACTGATGCACCTGACTCTACTCGTATATACCTCTAAATTTCCCCCATCATTGCATCTTTTCTTCTTCACTCTACACTGCCAATTTCAGATACGTCGGTCCCTTCTGAAGTGATCTCTCATCTAGTGACCGCTGCTGCAGAAGCATACAAGCCACGAACGCGACGCCCCATCGATGATAGTACAATGTCCACGAATGCAACGAGAAATGACCGAGAAAAGCTTGGCGAGCTACGGGCCGGGGTAATAGGTCTTGGCAAGTTTGGAATGTTCCACGCGAACAAATATGCCGCCATGCTCGATGCTACACTCGTTGCTGTGGTCGACACATCCGGTGAAGTAGCAAAAAGGGCTGCCGCGAAATTCAACTGCCTTGCTCTGACAGATTACAGAGATCTTGTCGGAAAAGTCGACATTGTATCTGTGACTACTCCAGCAACGGCGCATGTAAATGCCGCCATCTTTTGTCTCAGAAATGGGATCGACGTCTACCTCGAGAAACCTCTTTCTGCAAATCTTGCTGACGCTAGACGCATAATCGATGCAGCTGCAGACAATGGCCGAATTCTCCAGATCGGACATCAAGAGCGGTTTCTTACTTCTCATTTGTGGGCTGAAGCAGTTGATATACCGACCTCGATCCAGTGTCGTCGCACGAGCACTGAAGACGGACGCTGCAATGACGTTCACGTCGCTTTGGATCTCATGGTTCACGATATAGACCTAGTTCTCCAATTAATACCCGGAACCATCAAGCTTGTATTTGCTTCCGGTTCCAGAGATGCAATCTCCGCCATGGTCGAATTTGGAGGAGTCCCCGTCAGTTTTTACGCAAGTCGAATAGCCGCGAAGCAAGAGCGTTGGACTAAAGTCGAGTATGGCCAAGGCAATCTGTTTCTCGACTTTCTAGCTGGACGCTTCACCGACTCGAGAAAATTACCTTTCAGAAATTTCCATAGCGGTGCTGGCCATCTCGATGGTGGTGGCAGCTTGAAAAATGATCCCCTCAAAACAGCACTCGAAAGTTTTGTCACGAGTGTGCGGACGGGAATGACCCCGTTAGTGTCCGCGCGCGACGGGTATCGTGCCGTCTCAATTGCCTTGGACATCATTACAGCATCTTTATCGGCTACAACACCGGATGCTCAAGAGCAGGAGGCCAAAAGACATGTGGCCACCGACGCGATAGCGGCTCAGCCAACCGACAGCATCAGCCTATTCAACATTAATTTGGCTTCGCCTGACCATCGAGCCGATGCAGAACGCCGAATTCGCATGGTACTTCATCATTTACAGTACATAGATGGTCCAGAAGTCAAGGATCTGGAACGTGAACTCGCTGCGTACGCAGGCGTAAACTACTGTTTGACAGCATCCAGTGGTACTACGGCATTGATGATTGCGCTGCTCGGTGAGGATCTCACCACCGACGATGCTGTGTTTCTGCCCGCCAACACATATATGGCAACCTGCAATGCGGTAATATTGGCCGGGGCTACACCCGTTTTTACGGATGTTAGCCGTGAAACACGCAACATGTCTGCGCGCGAGCTACGACGCGCGATTGACCAAGTACAGCGTCAAGGCAAGCTCACTCCTCGTGTGGTGCTCGCTGTCGACTACTATGGTTTACCAGCACCCTACCATGAGTTGTCACCGTTGGCAGACGAGTTCAGCATGACTCTCATCGCGGACGCCGCCCAATCTTTTGGTGGTTCACAAAGTGGCAAAAGGGTCGGATCATTGGCGCCTGTGACGGCCACTAGCTTTTTCCCGACAAAATCACTCGGTGCTTTTGGAGACGGCGGTGCGTTGTTCACCGATGACCCTGAATTGTTTGAGAAGTGGAAGTCAATCAGATGGCATGGCACAGACAGTACCAAGGAGCAAAGCATCCGCGTAGGACTCAACGGGCGGCTTGGCTCTATCCAATGCGCGGTGCTCCTCGGCAAGTTGACAAACTTTGACAAAGAGGTCCAGCATCGGAAAGCAGTTGCACTCCGCTACCGAGCACAATTGGAAGGAGTCGTTGGGCTTCCATGCTCGCGTGCCGCTTGGGACGACCACGCCTGGGGCTTGTTCACGATAACGCTCGAGAACAAGGCGCAGCGACAAGACGTACAAGAAGCGCTGCGCTCTTGCGGAATACAGTCCAAAGTCTATCCAGCGCTTCCTCTGCACCGACAAAAGGCTTTCCAAAAATATGTACTCGACGACTGCCAGCGACTGGAAAATACGGACTGGCTTGCGGAACGTGTGCTGAGCCTGCCGCTTCATCCTCTGTTGGAGCTGTGTGAAGTGGACAGAGTGAGTCGGGCTGTCTCGCGCGCTATCGCGTCTGTCAAGAATGAATGTATAGAGCAGCCAATGTAGCCGTACATCTTGATAGGTTTTAATAAGCGACATTGACAATTTTTGCCTAAAAAGTGTTATACTTTCTCCATGGTCTACAGAAAACGCTTATTAGATTAGGTACATGTCAGGGCCAGCCATAGGAACGGCTTGGTGCAGCGCGAATTTTTGCACTAACTACATAGGTAGTCGAGACATACGCACCAAGTACGGTAGAGTGAGTGACTAGTGCCAGAAATATTTTGCTACAAGGCTTACTTTGGATAGAGTCATGTTTCTTTACTAACTCCTTTGAGTTGATAATGACCATATGGATTTACATCATATTTTTGCTCTACTCTACAAACTTTGCTGCTCTACTGAATACCATACCTATTCGTAGATACCTTTTCTGTGAGAACCGTTCGCGTTTGAGGCTGATTTCCGTTTATTTATTAGGACTAGCGCATATTAGGACTAGCGCAGCGCGACACGGCTTGTCACACTTTCCGCATCAGGGCGATAAAGAACTCTTATCAGCACGTGATGCGGAACACTCCGCGCTAGGCTTGTGTAATGGCCCCGACAGATCTGGTCCTGGCTGGTTGCCCTCCATCCTGGGTGAGCTTCCCAGGTTCTGCACCCACGGCTGGCGTTTTGTTTCCCCCTCCACCAAGCATCTATTCTCTTTGCAGCAGCTCTTTTAACTTGACAGCCTTTTCTATACGAGCTCTCTGATCTCCATGTAGATATTCACTGGCCTAGCTGTGCCCCCCTCAAGCTGTGAGTACCATCTATTCTTGCTCGCGATCGCGCGCGACACATCCTCCTGAAGCTTGCGTTGTCGGCTGGTCGAAAAACGCAACGGACGGGCTTTTTGGGCTGCACCCAGCGCATGCACCCCGCGGGTGCCGGTGAATCGCGGTCGGATCAATGATGATTAACGCATGGGAACGACATGGCTGACTTTTTTTTCTGTGTCCTTTGTTTGCGGCTACAGCCCCCAGCATGAACAGCAACCAGAGCCACCACGTCCAGTCCGGCGGCGCGCCATACACCAGTGAAATGGAGGAACGTCACCGCGTCATGCAGCAACAGCACGACGATATTATGAGACGGGACCAGGAGCGCGAGAGAGAGCGCGAGCGGGATCGCGAAGCCGCCGACCGGTTCCAGTCCGCACACCAGAGCAGTGCCGGTTCGATTCCCATACACCAACCCGTTGCGTCGCGCATCCCTGGCGCAATACACAGTCCGGGCGGCTTGCTGGCGAACCATAACGGCAACACATCTGCTATGCCGCTTGGCGGTTCCTCAGGCCCGATGCAAAACTACGGCGGCCCACCGCCACCGAATGACCACTCGCGTCCTCTCCAGCACGGCGGGCCAGGTGCGAGCGGTCAGCATCCAGGTTACGGATCGATGGCTCACGGACAGCCCGCCCAGGGCGGCCCGCCGCCGCCGCCTCCTGGTACTGGATCAGTCTTTGGTGGCCCTTTGCAGCAGCAGCCACAGCCACCGCAAGACGCCCAGCGGCCAGGCCAGCAGGGCGCGCCCATGGTCAATGTACCACCACCAGGTGGCTCCCAAATTCCAGGCGGCATCACGCAAGGCCAGCAACCCATTCTCAATGTAAGGATATTGAAACAAGAACATCGCGCATTGTCCTTGGCACGGCAAGCAGACTCACAGGCCTTTGTGGTCATGCATGTTGGAAAACTTTTCGCGCAGTCGCCGTTTACTCTGAAATGTAAAGCGCTAACTGAATGTTACAGGATGCTTTGACGTACCTGGACCAGGTCAAAGTTCAATTCCATGATCAGCCCGATGTTTATAACCGCTTTCTCGACATTATGAAGGACTTCAAGTCTCAGGCGTGAGTGCAGACTGTTCTCCCTTGGTGGCGACACAGCTAACATTGTAGAATAGTATCGATACACCCGGCGTTATCAACCGAGTTTCCGAGCTGTTTGCAGGCCACCCCAACCTAATCCAAGGCTTCAACACATTTTTACCCCCGGGATACAGAATCGAGTGCGGCGCTGGTAACGATCCCAATACAATCAGAGTCACCACACCCATGGGTACAACTATCCAAAGTATCGCAGGACGGGGTGGTCCTCCCGATAGCCATGGCCCTAGCCAGTCCATCTTTCCCGAGCGTGGTGGTCAATGGCCCCAGAGGTCACCCGAAGCCAATTTCAGCGCGCCGGCTCAGAACGGCGGAAGCCTGTTCGTGCAGGCAGCCGCCCAGAGCGGCGGATATGAGGTCGCAGGACACCGCGCTGGCTCTCAAGCTCCTGGGCCTGCTGGTCCGAATGCCGCTACTGGGCGTAGCACGCCTGGCCCAGCTAGTCTCAATGGTTCTGCAGCAGCCCAAGCAGGTATGGAGCGACGCGGCCCCGTCGAGTTCAACCACGCTATCAGCTACGTCAACAAGATCAAAAACCGATTCCAGGACAAGCCGGAAATATATAAGCAGTTCTTGGAGATTCTGCAAACATACCAGCGGGAGCAAAAACCGATCCAAGATGTCTATGCGCAAGTTACCACATTGTTCAATGCTGCGCCTGACTTGCTGGAAGACTTTAAGCAGTTCCTCCCAGAGACTGCCGGACAAGCAAAGGCGGCCGCCGCCAGAGCCGAAGATGTTCTGGCTGGCGGCGCTGGTCAGCAGCCTGGTGCCAGAGACGGACAGAAGATGCCTCCACTAGGAAGCTTTGCGCCTCCAGCTAGCGCTAGCAAGGATAAAAAACGCGCGAGAAACGACAAATCGGCTGCTGGAGGAGTTCCTTTGCTCGCCGAGGTGACCTCCCAGCCTCGTCTGCAAGCTGCTGCTGTCAATGGCAAACGACCAAGATTAAGCCACGCTCGCGGCGCTGCGGATGGGTCGTCGATTGAGCCCACCTTGACGCCAGTTATGCCCGAGCCATACCCTCCTCGAACTTCCACTACAACTAGCATGGAAGAAATCGCTTTTTTTGAAAAGGTCAAGAAATATCTCAGCAATAGATCTTCCATGAACGAGTTCTTGAAGCTCTGCAATCTCTTCAGTCAAAACGTTATTGACAGAAACACACTCTTCCACAAGGGTGCAGTCTTTATCAACTCGAATCCCGACTTGATGGCTTTCTGGAAAGCGTTTGTGGGCTTTGATACCCAAGATGTTATGATCGATAATCGTCCTGCTGCTCCTATCGATAAAATTTCACTGAGCAACTGCCGAGGATACGGTCCAAGCTACAGACTCTTGCCTAAGAGGGAGCGCCTCAAGCCCTGCAGCGGCCGTGATGAGCTCTGCAACTCGGTTCTCAATGACCAGTGGGCTTCGCACCCGACCTGGGCCAGTGAAGACTCTGGATTCGTCGCCCATCGTAAGAACTTGTTCGAAGAAGGTCTTCATCGCATTGAAGAAGAGCGCCACGACTATGATTTCTACATTGAGGCCAACCTCAAGTGTATCCAACTCCTGGAGCCAATCGCCCAGCAGATGCTGGCCATGACACCGTCCGAAAGAGAGTCTTTCCACATGCCTGGCGCACTTGTCGGACAGAGTACATCGATTTTCAAGCGTATCTGTAAGAAGATCTATGGAGAGCGCGGAATCGATGTGGTCAACGACATGTACAGCCACCCTTTTGACGTTGTTCCTGTCTTGCTGGCCAGAATGAAGCAAAAGGATGAGGAGTGGCGCTTCTCACAGCGAGAATGGGAGAAGGTTTGGCATGCGCAGACCGAGAACATGCATCTCAAGAGTCTTGATCACATGGGCATTTCGGTCAAGGCAACAGACAAACGCAATTTGACCGCAAAGCACTTGGTCGATGTCATTAAGACGAAGCATGAAGAGCAGCGCCGCGAGCGAGCACTCAAGGGCAAAGCTCCGCGGCACCAATTCGCCTGGAACTTTTCTGACAAGGATGCCATTATGGACCTTCTCCGTCTGATGATGCTCTACAGCATGCACAATGGCCAGCACAGCACGCAAGAAAAAGAAAGGATTTTGGAGTTTTTCGAAATGTTCATCCCGGCCTTCTTCGACCTTCCTGACGACGTGGTTCAGGAGCGAGTACCCAGGATGCAGCCTGACTCTGGCGAGGAGGAAATCGAAGACAATACACCCGCTGAGCTGACAAACGGCCGCAGCCGAAGGAACGGAAAGAAGGGCGATTTGCTTAGAGGGGTCCTCGATCCGGGCCGTATCGGCAGCAAACCCCGGAATCATAAGGAGGATAGCACATCGGGGAGCAAAGAGACCACGCCCGATGTCACCCCGACGAATGAGGAGGAAATGGCCGACGTGCCCGATGAGGCGCCTACTCCTGACCTGTCCAACGAGCGCTGGATGCCCAGTGTGCCTAAGCCTGTGGTGACTGGTTCTGACAGCGGCCTGTTGGACGGCGACGGTGAGCTCAAGGCTGATGGGTTCTTTAGCCGGCCCTGGTACAACTTCTTCTGCAATCAGACGCTGTTTGTATTCTTCAGCATATTTCATCAACTATATGAGCGTCTTCAAGATATCAAGGGCAGCTCCGAGAGGGTTTCTAAAGAAATCGCCCGACTGAGCCGACCCAAACCTGCTGGGGACATTGGTTTTACCGAGAACCGCATGACTTTTTTTGATGCCAACGAAGCGCCTGAAGCATTCTGGCCCAAAACCATGGAGCTCATCGAGGACTACATCACCGGTGACGTCGACGAGAACCGTTTTCAGGATGTTATGAGGCACTACTACCTCCGCAATGGCTGGAAACTGTACACTATCCAGGATCTTCTTAAGACTCTGTGCCGACTTGCTCTCACTTGCAGCAGCACCGACGTCAAGGAGAAGACGCCTGACCTCATTCAGCAATATCTCAACAGCCGGGACAAGGAGGAGACGAGCTACCAGACTGAGATTAGCGCCAGAAAGTTTGCAGAAAAGTGTGTCAAGGACGGCGATATTTTCGTCGTTTGCTGGGTAAGTAATTCAATTGCCGGTTGCAAATGCAAGTGCTGACATGTCCTCTAGTTTCCCCAGAGATCAGAGGCCACTATTCGCTGGCTGCAGCGTGACGAGACGACGTTTCACATGGACGAGATGAAGCTTCGCGAGCGATGGCAATACTACATTTCATCCTTTATTCGCGTCGAGCCAACAGAAGGCATCCCCCGCTCGAGGCTACAAAAGACAGTGCTCACGAGGAACCTGCCTTCGGGCGATGCCGAGTCTGACGGAGAGAGCATTCCCAAGCCTCTAGCATATGACGAAAACTTGACCATTTCCATCTGCCTGACGAGCTCTAAGATGGTTTGGGCGCCGGGGACCTCTGAGTATTTCATCTACGACAACGTGCCCAAGACCAAGGAGCAGCGCGAGCGCCGCGAAAAGTTCACAGCGGCCCTGAGCCGCCACCGCGAGAGCAAGCTCTTGGAGAAGATGGTGCACAACCCCCCGTGGACCAAGGATATGAGCCCGGAGGAGGTACAGGAGCAAAATAAGAATTTTGTCAAGTGGGTGGACGAGGGCATTGCGCCTCCGTACGCGGGGGAAGACATCGAGATGCAATAGCACTGCATGAATTAGGAAACTCTGCTGTGGCTAGAGCAAGTGTGGGGTGTTTTCTAGCAGGTTGTTTATGGAATTTTTTATTTGCGTCTTTTTGGCAGGGAAAGTCGGGATCAAGCTTGAGCCTTCTTCTGCGTGTGTATTCTCCCTTGGATTTTCTTGTGTAAAAGGTTGGAGGGGTTCCTCGATTTGGTTGCTTATGGTTTCTTCTCATCACGTTGTGCGTTTATTGTGTTTATTGTGTTTTTTTGTTTTGTTTAGTAAGTGAAAATTCAATCGGGAATATGGCATTACATATTAGTTGTACCCCGTGGCTCCGAGCTTTGTAAACCCAAAGAAATTCTTATGGTGGCTCTGTCTCTAAAGAAAGTCATTCTCTGCCCGGACATCTGAAGGGTCGTTGGTGTGAGATTGCGACGCTCACACAAGCACATGTCGACATCACCAGAACAAGGCTGCTTTGGAAAGTCGAGACCATGGATTCAATTTTTGTTCTTTTATTAAATGTATATAAGAATGACCAGAGACTGCATTGGCATGTCCTGTTTGTATGCATAACTTTTTTTTATTTCGCAACATGACCAAAGGGGGAGGGGTCTTGCCCAGTAGGACGACATGTCTTCATTCAATCATTTACTTTTTTTTTTGCTTGTTTCTTTCGGCAGCGAGTTTTACTGAAGATTCTCAATGACCAGGGCAGAGGCGCCGCCGCCGCCGTTGCAGATGCCGACGCAGCCAATCTTGGCCTTCTTGTCCTTGAGGACAGAGGTGAGGGTGGTGAGGACGCGGGCGCCGGAGCAGCCCAGCGGGTGGCCGATGGCGACGGAGCCGCCGTAGACGTTGACCTTGTCGGCCGACAGGTTGAGCTGCTTCAGGTTGGCGAGGGCGACGACGGAAAAGGCCTCGTTGATCTCGTAGTAGTCGACGTCCTTGTCGGTGAGGCCGGCGTGCTTGATGGCCTTGGGGATGGCGAGGGCGGGCGCGACGGTGAAGCGCTCGGGCTCGCGCTCGGCGTCGCCCCAGCCGAGGATCTTGGCAATGGGCGTAACGCCGAGCTCCTTGACCTTGGCCTCGGACATGAGGACGACGGCGGCGGCGCCGTCATTGATGGGGGCGGCGTTGGGGGCGGTGATGGTGCCGTCCGACTTGAAGGCCGGGCGCATGGCCTTGAGCTTGTCCTCGTTGAGGTTCTTGACCTCGTCGTCCTTGTCGACAACAATGTTGGGCTTGCCGCGGCCGCCGGGGACCTCGACGGGGACAATCTCCTTGAAGAGGCCGGCGGCGGTGGCGGCCTGGGCCTTTTTGTACGAGTTGATGGCGTACTCGTCCTGGGCGGCGCGCGAGAGGTCATTGTCCGAGGCGCAGAGCTCGCCGGCGAGGCCCATGTGCTCCTTTCGGAAGGCGTCGGTCAGTCCGTCCTTGAGGACGCCGTCGACGAGCGTCTGGTCGCCGTACTTGGCGCCGTTGCGGAGGTTGGGCAGGTAGTGCGGGGTGTTGGACATGGATTCGGTGCCGCCGGCGACGACGACGGACGAGGTGCCGAGCATAATGTTTTGCGCGCCCAGGACAATGGCCTTGAGGGACGATGCGCAGACCTTGTTAACGGTGGTGCAAATGGTCGACTGGGGCAGGCCAGCGCCGATGGCGCACTGGCGAGCAGGGCCCTGGCCGAGGCTGTTTTGGTTGGGCGCGGCTGTTAGCATTGATTGTATGGTTATGGTGGAAAGCAGGGTGGATTGTCCGTACCCAGCGGAGAGGACATTGCCAAAGTAGACCTCTTCGACCTCTTCGGGCTTGATACCGGCACGCTCGACGGCACCTTGTGGTGGTGGTTAGCTTGCTGGGACGCGTTCGATGGCTGTCAACGAGGGGCAACTGCTCTATTACCCTTGATGGCGACGGAGCCGAGCTGAGTGGCGCTCAAGCTGGAGAGGGAGCTGTTTGTTCGCGTCAGTAGCCGTTTTACATGCTGCAACAAGTTGTGCCCAGAGTTTGAACGGTGTCGCTGCGGCGAGTGAGGGGAACTACGAACCCGAGGAACGAGCCGATGGGGGTTCGGGCGGCCGAGACGATGTAGACGGGAGGAAGGTTGGACATTTTGGCGGGGTTGTATCCTGCTTGCTTTGTAAAGGGGGTGTATATGAAGAACGAAAAGCGGTTTGGAAGAGAAGAAAAGAGGTCGCGAGGAAATGGTTCAAATAGTTGAAAAGGGGGGGGGAAGCTAGTTACTGGAGGTGAGGCTACCAAGTTGGTCTAAATCCGAGCAGGACCATGTGTATATTTACCGACACTCGGGATTTCTCAACAAGCGGGTTCGAAGGAGGGGCAGTAAACGATTTTGGCGCCGTATTCGGAACACTGCCGGCTGATTGGCGTTCTGATGTGGCATTTGGTGGGACGGCAATGAGCTATATGTTTGGCAAATCTTGAAAAGAAAAATAACAAAAAATGCCCACGGCTTGGGATAACGAAGATTGATAACAGGATACAAGTAACCTGTCACTTTTTTTGCATGGCAATCGACCATGGCCTCGTACATTCGTCGGTGGGTGACTAAATGCGACTGCGCTCTACTCTAAATGAATCTTCTTTCGTATATCTCAGGTTTATATTTTCCTTACTTTTTCCATATTTTTTTTCTTACTTGCTTTTTTTTTTGCGCTGTTTCTTCTTTTTGTTTTTCTGATCATCTGCATTTACCAGCTTCTGTTCTTTCGCTGTCCCTTGCAGCTCGTAATCGTAGAGACTCGAAAGCGATCGCGCCACGTTGGTTGGTCTCAAGTCGCTGGCGCCAGTCTTAGTACAGGGTCAAAGAGTATTACAGGCCTGCGGAGCGCTGAGACCCGCCTGTCATACTTAGCGAAGTTGGCGGTTGCGCAGTGGAGGTTCTCAATCCCGCCTGCCGCGATAAGCCTACTGTTATCTCCACGTGACGCTTCGCGACTGGCAGCAGAGCTCGAAAAAGTTGCCGTTGCGCGCCACGCCAACTGGAGCTGCAAGCAAAGGCGTGTACATTCATTTTGCAGCTGCCATTGACCCCTGCAGTTGTATATATCCCAACGCAAGATGGATGATCTATATGATGAGTGAGCATTTGGTCTGATTTTTACAAGCGAGACCTCGGCGCTGACCGCATCGCGACTAGGTTCGGCAATTTTATAGGCGAGGAAGCCGAGTCGGAGGCAGGCTCCGACGCGGGCGTCGATGCCGGCGATTATGTCTACGATGATGCTGCCGGCGATGTTGAGGATGACGACGAGCTCATGCAGGTGGATGGTAAGTTGCGCGCCGCGATGCGCCCTTGATTTGACCGTTGTCAAGCTAATAAACAAATGTGAACGCGTGCAGATGGTCCCTCCAACGCCGTGATCCTCCACGAAGACAAGCAGTACTATCCGACCGCCGAGCAGGTATATGGTCAAGATGTTGAGACCCGTGTCGAAGAGGAGGATGCGCAACCTCTCACCCAGCCCATCATTGCCCCGATTGAGACGAAAAAATTCACCATTGAGGAGGAGGATCTTCCGCCCGTCTACTACAGCCGCGAGTTCATGACGGACCTGATGAACTTTCCTGACCAAATACGAAACGTTGCGCTTGCTGGTCACTTGCACCACGGAAAGACGGCCTTCACCGACATGCTTGTCCTAGAGACACACGACATCCTCGAGAAGCTGGACAAGAGAGTAGGCCGAAAGCGCGACGAGGCGCTGCGATACACAGACATCCATATCCTCGAACGCGAACGCGGCCTCTCTCTCAAATCGTCGCCTATGAGCTTCGTACTGCCAAACTCCAAGGGCAAGTCGCATCTGATCAATGTCATCGATACCCCAGGCCACGTCAACTTTGTCGACGAGATTGCTGCTGCTTGCCGACTAGTGGACGGTGTCTGTTTGGTCGTTGATGTGGTGGAGGGTGTGCAGGTGAACACGGAGCAAATCATCAAGCATGCCGTCCTGCAGGATCTGCCGCTAACGTTAATTGTCAACAAACTGGACCGACTCATCGTGGAGCTGAGACTGCCGCCCAAGGACGCTTACTTTAAACTCAAACACGTTATTGAGGAGGTCAACACTATAATCACAAACACCGTCCCAAACACATCGACAGCCAAGCGCATTAGCCCCGAGAAAGGAAATGTTCTGTTTGCCTGCACGGATCTGGGATGGTGCTTTACGCTACAGTCGTTTGCCAAGATGTACGCGGATAGCTACAGCGACGTCCCCGCCGAGGACTTGGCCAAGCGCCTCTGGGGAGACGTTTACTTTAACCCCAAGAAACGAACCTTTTCACGCAAACCACTCGAGGATAGAACCGCGAGATCATTCGTCCACTTTGTGCTGGAACCCATTTACAAAATCTTTACTCATTCCATCAGCGACAGCCCAGAGGATTTACGCCCCGTTCTAGAGTCTCTAGGCATTCAGTTGAAACCTGCACAGTACAAGGCAGATGCCAAGGTCATCTTAAAGCTTGTATGCGAGCGATTTTTTGGGCCCTCTACTAGCTTCGTCGACATGCTTGTGCAGCATGTACCTTCACCAGTCGAGTCGACGCAGCGATTGCTGGAATGTCACTATACCGGACCACTGGATAGCAAAATTGCCCGCTCTATGTTGGAGTGCAATCAAGACGGGCCTCTTGTCGTGCACATTACTAAACTTTTCAACAAACCCGACGCCAAGAGCTTCTACTCTTTTGGCCGAGTCTTGAGTGGAACGGCACGACCCGGCGTGCAGGTCAGGGTGCTGGGAGAAGGCTACTCGCTCGACGATGAGGAAGATATGACGACGACAACGATTAATCAGGTGTTTATTGGCGAGACGAGATATAACATTCCCACCGACGGCGTACCAGCGGGTAATCTCGTGCTACTGGGCGGAGTCGACAACTCAATAGTCAAGACGGCCACGATTGTACCTCCCACGCTAGAAGATGATGAGGACGCCTACATTTTCAAGCCCATCAGCCACTTTACAGAATCAGTTCTCAAAGTCGCCGTTGAGCCCATCAACCCCTCAGAGCTGCCCAAGATGCTTGACGGTTTACGAAAGGTTCAAAAGTCGTACCCTCTCCTCAATACAAAGGTCGAGGAGTCTGGCGAGCACATCATCATTGGCACCGGCGAGCTATACATGGACTGCGTCCTGCACGACTTGCGTCGTCTATACGCAGACATGGATATCAAGGTATCAGACCCCGTGACCAGGTTCTGCGAAACCGTCGTGGAAACGTCAGCCACCAAATGCTACGCCATTACGCCGAACAAGAAGAATAAGATAACCATGGTGGCGGAGCAACTAGAAAAGGGTATCTCGGTCGACATTGAGACGGGCGCAGTCAAGATTCGCGACCCCATCAGGAAGACGGCCAAGTTTTTCGAAGAGAAGCACGGCTGGGATAAGCTCGCCGCGCGCAGTATCTGGGCTTTTGGCCCGGACGATACCGGCCCCAACATCCTCCAAGACGACACGATCCCGACCGAGGTCGACAAGAAGCTGCTCAACGCGGTGCGCGAGTCGATCCGGCAGGGCTTCAGCTGGGCCGCGCGCGAGGGCCCGCTCTGCGAGGAGCCGATTCGCAACACAAAGTTTAAAATTACCGACGTGGTCCTCGCCAACGAGGCCATCTTCCGCGGTGGCGGCCAAATCATCCCCACGGCGCGTCGCGCCTGCTACTCGTCCTTTCTCATGGCCTCGCCGCGCCTCATGGAGCCCGTCTACGCCGTCTCCGTGACGGGCCCGGAAGACTCCTACATGGAGGTATACAATGTGCTCGCGCGTCGCCGCGGCCACGTGCTCTCTGACGGGCCCGTCGCCGGCACGCCGTTGTACCGCGTCAACGGCTTGCTGCCCGTCGTGGACTCGTTTGGCTTCGAGACGGACCTGCGCATCAGGACGCAGGGCAGTAGCATGGTCAGCATGGTGTTTGACAGCTGGAGCGTCGTGCCCGGCGACCCGCTGGACAGGGAGCAGGTTGTGCCGCCGCTGCAGCCGGCGTCGGCGCAGGCGACGGCGCGGGACTTTGTGCTCAAGACGAGGCGGCGCAAGGGACTCAGCGAGGACGTGAGCGTCAAGACATTCCTGGAGCCGGAGTTTTACCAGAGCTTGATGGAGAGCGGCATGCTGGGCGAGCTGTAGAATCTGGAGGGTCTCGAGGAGATGGGATGCTGTATGATTTTGAGTACGAAGATGGAATGGTTGATTTGTGGAAGATGTTTAGTTTAGGCCTCGGCGTACGGTCTCGGGAGTTGAAATGTCTTCATGGCTACATTGCAACTTAATACAGGCAAAAAAGTAAAATAAGATGAGCTTCTTCGTCGTAACTATTGAATACTGTAATGCCTTGAGACTGCTGCAGCCTGCATAACTTGGCCCTTTTGAGGCAGCGTTGATAATTGTATGCATGTACATGGACATGTACATGTAGCGTCTACGACCGTGTGCGGCTTATTGAGACTCGCTACGTTGTAGAAGGTCTTTGTAGCCGCCCGAGTGTCCTTGGTGCCGGTTTCCTGCCAACGGCATTAAATGTATGCAGCAAGGGCCCTGAACGTGGGTGCCCGGCGAGACAATGCCTATCAATCGGGACACTTGATGCGGATTTGCCGGACGAGCATGTCCTTTCCGACTCCATCTTCTTCGTCTGAGACGGCCAAGCTGGACTTTGCAGCCACGACGGGCGCAGGGACAACACATCGGTATGCGTCTCCTCTTGTGTGGTTTTGCTCTTCATGAACTCTCACCCCAAATCTCAGTAGCACGTCTCGAGCATCTTGTCCAGCACGCCCCTGAGGGAGTCATTTTCCAGCGCCGCCGCCACGCGCTCCTTGTCCGCGAGCTGCTTGTTCACCTGGTCGTCCTGCACGTGCGAGCTCTCCTTGCAGCGCACGTCGACGCGATAGTTCGGCGGCAGCGCCTGCTCCAGCCGCACGCGCACCGCGAGCCCGAGGATCGTCGCGAGCGAGCAGTGCGTAATCGTCGGCGTAATCTCGACAAACACGTCAATGAGCGTGTCGCTGTTGTTGTTTTCGTTGTAGTCAGAGCCGGCGGTGTGTGAAGAAGAGGGCAAAGGTGTTAGTCGAATGTCGGCGAGGTTGATGACGGAGAGCTGGCCGAGCGAGACGGGGTGTTCGGGGTCGGTAATGGTGGAGATGAGGTCTAAACCACGACGACTAGGTCAGCTTATGAGCCATCAAGGGCGCGGAGATGGAGAATAGTATACCGTAAATTTCTTGCTCATCAATCGGCTCGGGTGTGGCATCGTCAGAGAAGCCATCATCGGCGCCGCCGCTACCGCCGCGGGGCCAGGCAACGGCCGCGCCGTAGTCGTCGCCGCAGAACGGGGTCGACAGGTACGAGGGACGCGCAAATATAATGTCGGTGTACTTGGAGTCGGGCCCGCGGCGGGGGACGACCTTGTGCTTGCGCGTGGGCAGCTCCGAGGCGTTAAGGACCGTCGGATTGGCGTTGTCGAGGGCGGCGGGGGACATGTTTGGCGCGATGGAGGGGTAGCAAAGTCGTCTCTGTGAAACCACTTGTCGAAACGGAATCGGTTTTGCGTTCTCTAACAATTCTGGGGTCAACTATCTTGGTTATGGTGATGCGGTGCTTTTCCGAGTCGTCTGGTTACGGTTGTTCACAATGTCTCTTCAGAGGCAAAGAGCAGAAGCCGGTGATGCAATTGCTAGGTAATGCAAACCCAAGTAACCACACCCTGGGAGCCCCGCTGTTTTGCGCACGCTGTAGCCAGTGGCAGCGCCATGATAGGTAATGCTCTTCTACAGATTATGGGCAACCCGATACGTCCGAATACTGGCATCTTGGCCGTTACCAAAATGTTGCGGCACGAATACGATGCGACTACAGCCGGTTCATCGCTTCATTAGGGGCACAACATCACGACAGCCTGCCTGGCTGGAACTGATACGCAAGTCGGCGCCCTAACAAATCCCACTACCCGGTATTCAAGAGCGATCCCGTTCTCGGCCGCGAAACCCCGGCCATCTCTGATTCGCTTGCTTCTGGATTGGGGAACGGCAACGTAACATGGACAATGCGGGCTTGTCATTTTTGGTCCGCACGCCCTGTTCGGTCCGTGCATCTTACCACACTCTTGATTTTGTGCCTCTCTGCCGCCCTGCTGTATGGAGTAATATTGAGTCGGCTCCCTCTACGGCAAACAGTTTTTCCTCTTTTCAAGTAAAATGGTGGCGTTGCTGCTGAGGTCGAGGCATGTCCACCTGTAAGCACAAAGGGCCCGCGCTCCCACAAGGCAGCAAGATTAAGATACGGCATGGCCGATAAGGTGTGTTGTGGTGACGCAAAGCCCAATGATAAGATGTGGAAAGCGGCATAATTAAGCAGGCAAGTAGAGACGAAAGATATTTGCTCTTCCCAGATCGGATACCGGCCGCCGGGGCGAAACCTTGCCTGTTCCGCGCGGTAATAATAATGCAGTCTCGGTTCGTTGCCTATTTTTGCTGTACTTTCATTTTGGTGCAATGACTGGTGAGCTCACAGCCTTGGGACCTTGATTTAATATGGCCCCTGGCCACCAGACTGCCTCTCTGAGACAGTCGTCGCTTGGCTGAAAAGCCACCTTCTTTTTGTTCAGTACAATTATGAGGCACGTAAATATGCATCCTTGCTGGCCCGACATTGAAAGCTACGAGGAGTTGTGCTGCTATGGCTCTGGCAAGGCTAGCAAGCTAGGAAGTGTGATTGCAAGAACTTAGAACGGATTGAAAGACCTATTATTATCTCCTGACAGGAACCTTGCATCATGTGGGAAATCTGCAGCCGGCAAGATCGTCAACACTCATTATGGACGCAGCGTGACACGGCTTCTTCAGCAGCTTCCTCATGTGGAAAGGCGTGCTGCGTAGGCTGCGTTTCAGTTGATCGTCAGCAGCTCGCCCGCAAAGTTGGCTTGCACTGTGTTCGTTTGGTGTATTTGATTTTGATGACGCTGGGCAGGGCGATCAGCCACGCTGCTGTGCGGCATGCAACATGCAGCATCAATCACGGCGCAAACCTCGGCAGGCTGAACGAATGCAGTCGCGCTCAGGTAATACATATTGGGCTTGTACTCAACATTGCATGTGATGGAGATGCAAGTACTGTCTTCTGCGCCACTAATCCATCTACTGGCCGCCTGTCGCCCAATTTAGACATCGAGAGGGGCAGATGGCTTGCCATCTCTGAGTCTGCTGCTCCGTGTGTTGCGAGTGTCTAAGCCGCAATGTTGGTAGCAAATTAGAGCTGCACAGGTGGCAACTCTGTCTGAAACACACCTTGGCCAGTCTTCTGCCCGAAACGCGATTTGCTGGAGTTTGAATGGTCTTGTTTTCCACTTAGCCACTCAGGAGTCAGAAGTGACCAACTCCATTACGGTGATGTAGCCTGGCGCCGGGAGCCGAGCTTGTATCTGTCATGGGGCTGGGTGGGGAGCCAGGGAGCCAGGAAGAGAACCGTGGGATCCGTAGGCAACACGAAAAATTTATTGGATTCGACTGTCCTGGCTTCCTGGGCCTCAGCCTTCTCATATCTGCCTCGGCTCACAGGGCGATCTAGGCTCTGGTCTTGAGTTGTGGTGGCGGGAAAATTGGGGATAACTGTGCAGTGATGGCAAGTTGAAAGCGTTTGTCATGTCTGCCAACCAGCTCGTCACGGCCAAAAGCTCTGATATAAAAAATGCAAAATAGAAAGGCCGAAGTCGAGCCATGGGTCTCCACAGAGCCTTCGCCGTTCTCTTCTGGGTGGGATCTTGTTTATGTTGCCCACTTGGCCGCAAGTTAGCGGAAGACTGCATGGGCCATCCCATCCGATGTGCATGTGGAAGTGTAACTATCGCAGTAACGCAGCATCTAGCACCACAATTTCTTCAGATGGGTCATTCCGATCCGGTCCGGTGCGTGCCATAATTGCTCGTACGTAATAAAGACCTCTCTTTCCTTGCCGCGTACAGAAGCGGAATTGATGTGAATTGCTATAGCGCTAGAATCGATACCTTAGCGTCAGAGTCACCAGCAAAGCTCAGTGCATGTACTGATCCAATGCCTCGTATCTCATTATTATCATCGCTTTTCGGTATGCCGATTAGTCTCGAATGTATTGTGGAAAGGTTCCGACTGAGTGCGTTAATTTGCGGTGTATAAGCGGGAATTTTGACTTTTCACACGGAATTTTTGCAGTGGCGTTTTGTTGATGCAGAGTTGCACCTGCGGACGGCGATGGCTTGATTTGTACACCGAAGAATCAAAACATGTTCCAAGAACGTTAATGGTACAAGGTCTCGGATTGCGGAAGCTGACAACGAACCAAGACCGCGAAGTCACGTTGTACTGGTAAGTGATTGGCGGGAGCAACGGAGCAGTTGCAGGTCAAAGACAGAGTTGACGGCTGCGGCCGCTAGAAACAAGCCAGCAACAGCCAAGTGACGTAGGGTTTGCAATGCACTTGTGCTTCGGGTGCAACAGATTTGTTTCATACAGTAGTTATGGCTTGGCAAACATCTCCAAGTGGTTGCTGCAAGGTACGGGGCGGCTGCAGGTGACAGCAAGCTTGCCAGTCTTTGCGTGGCCAGTGAGCCAGAAACACGGGTACAGATTGCAAGCCATGAGGAATTCTCAGGGTTGCCAAGATCGCTATTGGTGTCAGAGTTGAAGCTGAAGAGAGTGATCGTCCTATATGTAGTGTTGTGCCGATGCCATGAGGATGGATCGACACAGGGCTTGCACACGAGCATGACCTCGCGACCAATTTTATCGAACTTGGGTATTGCCGGTTTTGAAGGAGCAGTGGCGAGCGTTAACGTTAGTGAGTAGTGGATGTACGCGCGCCACGTTCGTTGAGCTTTATTAACACCCTGAACTTGGCGACGGTGGGCTGACGCGCCAGCAAGCAAAGGCATATTTGCGATCTGATCAAGTGCAAAATTTGGCTGATGGTCTTGGGCTGGAGCCGTCCTTCTTGCAGCCAGGTTGCAAATACAATGGTCTATTCGAAGAATATTGTTGGTATGCGTAGGTCAGTCGCGATCGCAAGTGCACTAATAAAAGGTGAGCCGAGTCCCTGATATATGGCGCGACGCAACAGGAGGGCGGAGGGCTCATGGAACTTTTTTCTGATAATAAGTGCGTCATCGGGGCGGCCAGCAGCGTCTTTGTTCCAGAACAGACTTCTGCAAGTTACCAAGCTAGTGGAGGCTTGGGGTGGACAGGTGCGGCAGCCACATGCCAACTCCAAAGAGCCGCCAGGAACACAACTCGACAGGCTGTGACGAGACACATTGGCGCTCGATTGCGTAGTGCTGCTCTCTGATATATAATGCGGCAGACCAGAGGTAGGTTGACGGATGAATCGCTACACTTATAGGTGTGGCGTTGTGCTAATGATGAGCGCGCAGTTATTGACGGCCGTCTTGTTTGTACTGATTTGTAGCATATGCTTCGAGCTGTAGGAGCCGAGCGATCCGGGAGGGTAAGGTTGTACATATTGAAAATGGTGTGAGTGATGTATGGAAGATCAGCATGAGTAGAAGGGGGGCGACGCGAAGCAGGATGTAAATTGCAGACGCAGCAGTCGGTGCTTTATCTGTGAGGATGAAGGGGTGATGTTGTAAATAATCTGTACGTTGTGTTGAGATGTGGCGTGGGCAGCTGGCAGCCAGGGCAGCTGCGAAGACCCTTACTTTCATTACATGAACATGTTCACGAGCGTTTGCCTCGCCAAGTGTCTACTCCTTACTTAGGGTTGCTGACCAACGTGCTAGCTACTGTCGACGTGGGTCTGATGCCCTATGTAGATGGGAAGTCAAGGTTGGTACAGATTACTTGTCAATGATAGGACTGCGAAACCTCATATAGGGGACGACAGGGTGTCAATCATCGTCTCATTTTACCCTTACCTATGCGTAATGCTGTCGCATGACGGCAACAAGACGGTGGCTCAGCCCAGCATGTTCTTTTTGCTGGCCAAATCTCTTCCCCGCATGCACCAGCCCCGCCCCGCCGCCTACGCGGGCAATGAACAGACGCCACAACTATGCTGCCGTCTGCGGCGTGCGAGTCGTCGATGCATGTGCGACTGCAACACAACCACCCATACAAGTAAGGAGATGGCATTGGTGCGAGACCAAGAAAATCGGTCGAGTTTTCTCAAGGTTGAAGGGCATTGCGGAGCAGACTGAAATGGACGTGTTGTGCGTGTATGCTAGCCATCGGCTTTACTGCGCCATGCGCATGATGAAAAATCTGAAGCTTGATGACAAGAGTACCATTCGTTGGAAGACTTGGAAGACGGGTGGCTGCAGAGGCGGGCAGCTAGCAGAGGCCTGACGAGACAATCGATTGGTAGATGCTGAATGAAGCTGATGTGCACATGATACGGAAAAGGAAGCAAGCAACTGTCAAATTAGAGTATCGAGGTAGGGAGGTTGTCGATGGCTACTCCACAGCCTGACAGCATGGGCTTGGTGCTTGATCCATTCATCTCACCTGGCTGGGGGCTGACAGGACCGACTCCATCAGCAGAGTGGTGCTCCATCCACTGTCGCAAGCTGGACAAGCGCCGGTCAGCGATTCGTCGCAAAGGGTGTGATTTAAATCCGACAGTTGTCGACTCAATTGTTGGTGGGTTGGTGGCAGCTAGTCGCAGCGGCTTTGTAGATTCGAGCCAGTCTTAAAGGCATCCCATGTCATGTGCCACTTGGATCGAATGTGTTGGTTCAGTGCTTCGAACACGCAAAGACGGTCCGGCGCCCACGGGTGCCGCCACAAAACCTTTCCAGGCAGGCAGCAGAGAGGTACAGCCTGTACTGTGCACTATGTGCAGTCGGCGTTGCAGCATTAATCCCGAGTCGTCTTGGCTGGTGGGCACAGACAAAACCGAGTGGAGGTTGGGGGAAGGGGGGGCGCTGCGTTTGTCATGGTCGTTGATGTTGGACGTACTGGATGACGGGCAGAGCCGCGCATGAAAGTGAGAACAAGATTAATGAAAGGAACAATTACAGTAATAAGTCCTGGCCTGTTTTTCATTATTACCCCGAGCCGCTAATATTATCATCAAACGACTCAGGACTCGGGACTGACCACTGGCAGACTGCAGTGGCCATGCTCCGTCATCAGGTTACAGCGCTCGTCTAACCAGGCTAGCAGGCCCTAACGCGAGCTAATCTGGAGCTCCCATTAACCTGGTGTTGGTGGCTTTCACAGGCCCTCGGCCCCCTGTCACTCCCCCTCAAACCTTTTAAACCCGCCTAACCCAGCCCAGACGAGCCCCCCTCTTTTGCCTCAAAGTGCAGCGCCACGCATGCAATTCCGCCCGCACGTCCGCAAGCCAAAACTCCCGCGCTTCCTGTGGGCGTAGTTGGCCCTGTCGCACCAGCAAACTCGCAGCCCTGCCAACCTGTCCGCCAGCTCCAAGCCTCGTACTTGCATTAGTTAGGCACCGTTGATGAACAGGTTGGTCACTGGCTCGCTGCATTAATGCTTTGCTGACCAGTGACCAGTCATTAATTACCAGCAGTGTAGCATTTGCACACACGCCCTCCAAACTACATACCCCTTCATGATCCGTACTTTACCACGACTTTTAAATGGATTTTTTTCTTCATCTCCGCCCATCATATATGGCCCACTGTTGCTGATACCTCCAGACTCTTGACTCTCAGTCTCTTATTCACTGAGTCCCGCCTGCAGTGGACCTGCCATCACCGCTATTGCGCTTCCATTACAGGCAGTGCCCACTGAAGAAGTGCCTACCTTGAATACCTATTGCCCTTCCATTACGGGCAGTGCCCACTGGGGGAGGCAAAAAAGAAAAGTACCTTACCTTTCACCTCCTGTCCCACCTTAACACCCGCACGCCGCCGCCGCCGCCATCATCCCATCCCATCTCATCCTCCATTACCCATCCGTTCTATCAAGCCAGCGATTCATCCATCCACACCATCCCACTGGCATTTCGTCCGTTTTATCATTTTCCTGGGGCATGGTAGCCTGCTGTAATGCTCTACATCTCTTTTGGCTACCCGACTAACGCTGGCTCTTGCGCCTCTCCTCCGCCATTCTTCACACCCCGACACTGATCGGCCGGCGCTTGTCGCACCTCTTTTTTCTCTTCTTTCCTTTTTATTTTGCCATCTTTTTCCTATTTAATTTTTCTGCGCTCCTCGCTGCCGCCACACGAGCCACACTAATCGATACACTACCTAGTTATCAGTTATAACGTTAGGCACTCCACGAAGTCGCATGTACCTTCTCTTACCTGCCTTCCTACCCACTGGTACTTTTGCGTCCCGCCGACTCACGACTCAGCTACAACTTCTTCCTACCACCAACTGTTTGTCTCTGGTCGCAGTTTTTTTGCTACCTCGTGCCTCTTTGCCTTCTTCCTCTTTTCACCCTTTTACCGTTCCGCGATCGCCTCTGCGACTCCCCCGGCCTTCGATCCCGTCTCGTGCTCGTTCCATTGACATACTTGCGCCACATCGATTAACCTCGCCTGCTACGCTGCCACCCCCACTGGCTCGATCTATGGCCGTTGCCGTTTGCTCGCAGTTCCCCTTTGCGCCCTCCTCAATTGCCGCCGTCTATGCCGGTCGAATGGTTTCGAATCTCGTCTACATCTTTTCATAATCAAAGGCTGCTTCTCTCTCGCCAAAATGTCGTCCTTTACATTTGCTCCCAGCCAGTATCCTCCCCAGAATCAACAGCAACGCGAGATGCAAAAAAGTATGTCTCGACTCGGCGCAAACATGCTCTCTTCTATCGCACCTACCTAACCATGACACTGCCAGACTATGTCTTCGTTGACGAACATAACCGCCACAAGCGACTCAAAGGTAAGTCCAAGAACTCTGGATGGTCGCGGCCAACTCCGCTCGCCTACATGGCCTCCGCTAACTTGCTGATCATTAGTGATGCGAGCTTGCGAAGGATGCCGACGACGAAAGATCAAGTGTGATGCTGCTACCACAAACTCATGGCCATGCTCCGCATGTGTACGCTTGAAACTTCACTGCGTGCGACCAAACGGCTTCGACAGCGCTGGCGATCCAACCACATACGAGGCTTTCATTACCCCAGATCAGTTTCACCACATGTCTATGCAGGTCCCTCCGCAGCTTCAACAAAGTGTCCCAGACATGTATCCTCAAATGTCAAGCTATGCTGAAAATCCTGCCGGCTTCTATACCATTCCTTACGACCCTTCCCAGGCCCAGCATGACATCAACTATACCACTGTCCCACCTTCCGTCATGCTCGATCCCAACTCGTACGCGCCGCAAAATAATTTCGCCGCGTCTTCGCTCAACCCACCTGATCACCCTGGCGCCTCTCCCGAGTCTTATACCACCGAAACTTATCAACAGCAAGACTTGGCTGATCTTCTTGGAACCCTCAAGCTCAATGAGCTCGGCACCGGTATGATTTGCGCGCTCACCTCTCCTTCCCACATTCCATCAACTCATGCAAAATCTAGCCCCATACCTACGGAATAAAGCTTCTTTCCGCCGCGGCGATGAACCGGTTGTCGAGGACGATGAAGACTATGGCGGTCTCCCCCCCATTCTCTCTGGCTCCGGTTCTAAAATCCGCATACCCCCAGAGCTCATGCCGGACGAGGGAACTGCCCTACACTATCTCGAACTCTACTTTACCCATGTCCACCCATACGTGCCTGTACTGTACAAGCCACACATCTATCACCAATGGCGCCATGCCCGCGAAACCATTTCGCCCCTCATTCTCGAGGCCATTTTCGCCATTGGGGGCCGGCTTGCCGAGGAGCCCGCCATGGGCCAGCAGTGGCTTGGTCTCGCCTCTCGACATGCGGATGCGTTCATGGACACGCCACGGCTAAGCACGCTTCAGGCTCTTCTCATGATACTCAAGGCCCGTGAAGGTGCCCCTAAACGTGGCTACTTCTTCCGTTCTTGGATGACTGTGGTGCAATGCGTCCAGATGGCTAAGGATCTTGGTCTTGATGAACATTATGAGGACCACGAGGACGGCATCGATTGCGAGCATAACCCTACCGATTGCCATCTACGCACCCGAATATGGTTGACAGTCTTCGCATGCGAAGTCATGGTTGGAACGCCCCAAGGCCGCCACGACCTCGCTGTCAATATGGATACTGTTGACTTTACCATCCCAAAGCGTATGCCTAATGCTGACGAATCGGAGTATCAAGTCTCGAGAAATTTTGTCTACTTTGTACGCATTGTTCGCAACATTCGGACCATGAGCAGCACATACGCCAGGCTCCGCAAGCGCAAGGACTGGGGAATCGACCCTGAGTTCCAAGAGCTCGATAAGACGATTACTTCCTATGTCAGCGACCTTCCAGCCGACCTAGCCATTTCTTTTCCAGCAGACAACTCACCGCCCTGGTTGCCCAACAGCTTTATCGGCAACCTGCACAGCTACCATTATCTTGTCATCATCCTCTATGTCCGGCCTCAGCTCTCCTTCCTCGACCCTAATGTCAATCGCGTTGCGTGGAAGCAACACATGCTGCAGAGTTATAGTGCTGCCAAGGCTATCTGCAGACTGCAAGAAGCCATCATCAGCAACTTCGGGCTGTCTGGTCTCCAATGCATGCAGCGTGGCTTCTCCTTTACCGTCTATGCCGGCTTGTCCTGTATAGTCATTCATCTGGTATGTACTCTGATTATCACTACGCCGACATGTTTCTAACTCTGCAGGTTGCCATTGTTTCCCCTGACCCAGATCTCAACTCGGATGCAAGGGAATTCTTCACTCGGCATATGCGCATCATGGAGCAAGTGATGGAAGTGTGGCCCATGCCCGAGCTGCAAACACAGATTGACACTGTCCGTGAGGCCTTTTCCGCGGACACGCGCAGGGCCTTTGTTCTGAAGCCATCCTTTCCCTATGGTAGCCCGCACCCATCCAACAAATCGAGCCCCCCACACATGCCCATTGGTGCGTACCAAGGCAATGGTGGTCGCAGTGGCTCTTTGGATCAACACTTGGACGCGCACAGCAGCATGCGCTACGTCAACAATCCAATCACACCGCCAATTTCAACCGGGCCCATGGGCAGCAAGAACGAATCGCCCGCTGTTCAGGCTCTCGAGCTAATCCCGCAAGTTGGGACATCAGTGGCCACCATGCCACCTACTATGGGACTCGCTGACCGAGTTGCGTGGAACCCGTCGCGTATTTTTGAGTATGTTCCATTATGACATGAGACGATACGATTATGAGCTAACAATATAATTCCAGGCAATGGAATAACACGTTTGCTGTAGAGCCGCCGCAAACCAACACCAATGCCGCGATTGGCCTGTCACCTGGTGGATCAGATGTCACAGGGATGTCTGATGCGCGTACTGCCACCTCTGGCATGGCTGCAAGCGCCCAAAATACCTCAGAACCCCCTTTTGTGCCTAATATGGCCAGCTTCATCACTCCCGCCATGTGGCAAGAGTCTGTCGCTAGCGTGTACGAGGGTGGTCTCAAGCGTTCCTGGGACCACCAATAACACAGCTAATCCGATAGGCTCACATTGGTTCTTGCTTTGATTTGAATAATGATCTTAACGATTTCTCTTTGTCATTTACGCACGGTACCCCAGTCACATGGATGCTTATTGTATTAGTATGTATTAGGGCCTTTTTTATTCTTTTTTTTGTCTGGCTGCATTTGCTGCCATGGTTTACTGAATTTGACGAGTGGTCAAAGTCAAATACGAGCAAAGCGAAGAACTTTCTTGAATAGCGTAGTATTTCTGTTGTTCTTTTTCCATTTATTTACATGGATAGATGTAGCTAAAATAGGTGGCTGGTCGGTGGAGCACAAACGATGCATGTGGGATGCCGTTGCCGGGGCATGACGAAGAAATATGATGGATCACGATGATTTCATGATGGTGAGGAATACAAAAGGCGTTGTGGATCGTGCTTATCGTAAATAAAGGAAATAGGTAGCTTCCTGGATATACAATTTTGATTTGCTCAAATACGATAAAGTGAACTGCTTACAGCACGATGGCCGCAGGGGGCCTTGTTTATATGGCCTATATTGGGCGCTCTTAACCTCATGGTACAAGGCTACAAATCACGACAGAAGTGTCCATTTTTATCCCTTCTCGAAGAGCAAGATGCGGGCGTGTAGTTAGTCTCGCAAGGTCTAGTTATGCGAGTGTTCATCTTGGGTTAGCTCAGCTGCTCGGTGAAGCAGATGCGACGGTCTGATCAGCGACACCGCGCACTCGACGATGCAATACCCGGGGTATTCGCTATATACGCAAGGTTCACTGATGGACTTGCCTATTGCGTGCTTGGTGTGTTGACAAGTTGCCAACTACCGAGAACCCCCGGTTTGCTATAAGAAGCACGTCTGTGCGATGGTGAGGGATAGACGAGGCAAGCAAGGGATGCGGAGCTGCTCCACAAACATGAAAGATGGAAAACTTGTCCACCATCGTCATAGGGCAGTGTGGATCTTTTTATTTCTTGATTTTTTCTGGCCGTTTTGTTGTTGTTCCATTTCATCTATCTCACCTGCGTAGGGGATGGCAGATGACGGATGGAAGTGGGCATCATGAGTAAAAAAGCAGCAACATGGTGGATTGAGATTTGTTGATATTCTTGCCGCAAAAAAAGAAAAGAAGTGAGGCAGAAAAGAACTTGATATCATACCCTATATATATATATATATACATATATCAGCTCAACCTTGCACTTTTAATATACGGACCGTGTTTGACTACAGGGTCCGGGGGCGGTTTGAGCCAAGATCAATGCCCTCCCCGGCATCGGCGGACTTGGGTGGGAATGGGTGGCGCACTGGCGCTTGGAAGGGGCGGGATAAGCCTGCAGCAAATCTTTGTCACGTTGTAGCAAGTCATGCGTAATTTTTGGGCGGGTGCTTGTTCCAAGGTGAGGGGAATGGGGGCGATCTACTTTGTACGGTTAAGGAAAGTGGTGGCTTGGGAGGAATGGTTGGTCAATGGAGACTTGGGAGCGAGAATGTTCTAGTTGAACATGGGAGGGTGTGCGCTGGAGGCTGCTCAGTGTTGGCATACATACGGAGTATGCTGCCAACACTTGACCTCGTTGTATGAAAAGTTGGAGTAAGAAGAGGATCAGCCCATCGCATATAGCAACCAAAGATCAGTCACTATTGGAGCACAAACTGTGTACTCGAAAGGTTTTCGCATGCATTTCATCCTGAATTGCTTCAATCATCTCATGTATACAATAATCTTACAACACCAATCCAGACACTTGCTGCTCCCTCTAAAAGCCCTCACGACGCCGCGCCGCCTGCCTCAGCACTCCTCTTTGCAATCTTCTCCTTGATCACATCCCATATCCACGGCTCCACCAGTCTCCTACCCTCCTTTCTGACCGTTTTGTCCTTGGCCGTGCCGCCGCCGCCGCCGCCGCCGCCGCCGCCTTCTGGCACATGAAACTGTCTCACGGCGGGCAGCTCATACCACCGGCGTCCGCGATTCTCCGCCCCGGCGTCGCGCGCGTAATTCACCAGCCCGAGCCGCCGTCTCACGGGGCGCAGGTCCCCCGCGCACAGCGTGCTGTACCGGGGCTTGCCGATGGCGCTCATGGTGGTGGCGGTGAGGCGCGCGCTCGGCGGGAGGGCGGCGCGGACGAAGCGCT
This sequence comes from Aschersonia sp. MBC 622, assembly GCA_030782805.1. Lineage (NCBI taxonomy): Eukaryota > Fungi > Ascomycota > Sordariomycetes > Hypocreales > Clavicipitaceae > Aschersonia > Aschersonia sp. MBC 622. Next base: position 35,536 of record JARJPL010000711.1, read on the forward strand.
CGAGGGCGGCGCGCGAGGTGCGCGCGGAGACGGGGAGGTGAATGTAGAGGTGCGTGACAAAGGGAGCGGTGGTGTAGGTGACGAAGAAGAAGGGGATGACACCGCACAGCGCGACTGGAGGAGGGGGGGGGATCAGTTGTGTGAGCGAGGTTTGTGTCATCACGAGAGAGATAAAGGGTGTTGGGGAGAGGAATGCTTACTCTTGACGGTTTCGGAAACGGGCTTGTCGGCGGAAATGTAGCTCGGAACGGCGACGAAGCAGAAAAAGGCGCCGATGAAGAGGGTAGTCACCTTGAGCATGGCCAGAAAGGTGGTTCGTCCAGTGCCGGCGTGGTAGATGAGCAGCCGCTCGGGTATCTCTGCGCAAACGTTAGCGCGCGCGTCTTGCCAGGACCAAATTTGATTCTATTGTTTTTTTTTATTTCTTTTTTTGCCAAACCAATGCATACATACCATACGTTGCTTTTGATTTAGCGGCGGCCAACGTCGCGTCGGCTTGTCGCTTGGAGACGACCTCGGCCATCTTTGCCGGCGCCGCCTTGGTCGAGTACAGGCAAAGAACGACGGCGGCTGGGTGGCGCCGAAGTGGCCGGAGCAGCTGGGCGCATGACGTCGCGGGGAGCCAGAGGACATTGTTGGGATGCTGTCGAGACAGGCGGGAGAGCAGCCGGGGGGCGGTGGCGGTGAGGGCGCGCATGGTCGGAGGTGTGGTGCGCGATGCTGTAATGTTACGTGTTTATGGAGGTTTTGGACGTGTGTCGTTGATTTTGGGTGGAGCTTCCTGAAGCTGCCGCTGCTACTATTCTTAGGCGGCTGCCCAGGGTGCGCCTTGAGATTTGATGTATGACAGAGCATGGAGATTTTTGTATTTCCATCTAGCTTCATGTAATTCATCATCATCATTCATTCCATCATTAAATCACATTCTTGGTGAGCCATTCCTTCCACTCATTCTCGCCCCACGAAGAGCCAATATCTTGCACCACACCATCAAAGACACCAGTCGGCGTCACATGCACGCCAATCAGCCTATTCATCTTGGTAACAAGCTTCAAATCATTCGTCACCCCGTTCCCGACATTCAGCCTATCCTCGCTCTCTGCCTTTTCCGGAATCGCGAGCAGCTCATACACCTTGTGCTCATCGACGCCCACGCCGCCGGCAATCACAGCCAGCCGCTTATACGTTGCGTTTCGCGTCTCATTCACCACGTTGACGTCGAAAAAGGACTTTTGCGCATCAAACAGCGCAGAGGAAAAGTCCCAAAATTTGGCCGGGTCGAGGCGCAGGACGGCGAGCGCGGCCTCGTGCAGCAGCGTCGACGACGGGTGCCACGGCTGGACCTGCTGCCGGAAGACGACGGCGAGGTTGGCGGCCCATGCGGGGTTGGCCTGGACGAGAGGCGTGACGATGGTGCGCAGCGCGCGGAAGAGCTTGCCGGAAAAGGGGCAGCAGTAGTCGAGGTACAGCTCGAGCGTGTGCGTGGTGGGCGGGACGGAAGAGGGGGAGATGGAGGAGGAGGAGGGCGGGGCGAAGAGGAGTTTGTGGCCGGCGAATTTGGGAGGGAGTGCCATTGTGGTTTGATTGAGTTGAATGTAACTGGATGTCTTGAATTGAATGTAAATGTCACAGAGGAGATGGAATGGATGAATTCAAGAGTAGGAATGTGAGGGCGGGATGTGAGATGTAGATGGGCAATGGCGTCATGGTGAGGTGCTTCGAGGCCTTTTTTTTGCCACCAACCAGCGAGCGAGGGGGCGGCCTACAGCGGGGTTTTCGGAAGGTGATCCGTTTTGAGGCACGCTTTTAGCTCGAGATGCGCGTCTCAAGAATTGGCTATACAGATAAGATCTATCCGCAATCTCCTTGACCAATTTTTTTTTTTTTCGAATTGTTGCCAGTTTCGTTTTGTCGGCTCACAAGTCTTTGTCTCACCGTCTTACAAAGCTGCCGGCGGATGGTGCCGTCGGAAAACTATCAAATCGGTCGTAGAATGGGTGGTCAGCGCAGTCATGGCCAACTTGGCAATATTGGCACAATGTCCAATATTTGCAGAGCTGAGACGCACTTTAAAAAGACGCCAATGCACTTGTCATCAAGGAGTCCAGCAAAATAAATGAAAGTGTCGGCTTATTTTGCTGGTCTGCGGGCGTTTATTGTGCCGGCGTGGCGTTTCAAGCTAATAATACCTACTTACAAAATTTAAGCTTAATCCGGCGGCATACATAGATAAGTAGGTGCCTTGATCAACACCAACAACAGTCTCGCGATACTGCTCAGCATAGCCAATCACACTTGCACCATCGTCGTCTTGTTGTCCGTGACCGGCATCACATTGCACCACCTCTAAACCATCCCATATCTTGCCTTATCTCTTTTCTCCCCCGTAGGTTCAGACGAAATGTCAGCCAAGATCATCCCCCTACCACTCGCAACCTTCCCCCCCTCCCGCCCCCCCCCCC
>JARJPL010000713.1:0-19440 GCA_030782805.1 Aschersonia sp. MBC 622
TTCGAGTGTACCCAGGCCCGCATTCCCTCCGCGTCAAGCAGCGCCGCTCCTGCTGCTGCTGCTCCTACCACTACGCCTGAGGATAAGCCCACTACGCCTGAGGATGAGCCTGCGCCGCCTCAGAATGGCATCGCCGACGTCGACGGCAAGCACGCCCCCACCATCCCTCCGACTAGCAAGGAGGACCTGTGTTTTGGCTTTAACGGCGACTTTAAGACGTGCGAGCGCGAGACCAGCATCTGCGTTGACGAGCTTAACGCCAAGGGCGCGGCCAAGGGCGATTGGACCTGGGAAATGTATTTCGAGTGTACCCAGGCCCGCCTTTCCTCGGCGTCCAGCAGCGCCGCTCCTCCTGATGATGCTGCTCCTACCACCAAGCCTGAGGACAAGCCCGCGCCGCCTGGGAACAACAGCAACAAGGCTACCTGTCACGGCCCACCAGGGTCACGTGCGAATACGCGGCTATAAAAGGGCGAGAACGTAGCGAGAACCACTGGAGGAGGACTTGGAGGAGGACTTCTCTCCTCTAGTGATCAATAAAGTCATTATTAGGAACTACTTGCTACACCCCAGCTACAAACCAGCTACCTTCTTGCGATCTATCCTTTCTCCTTCTTCGTGCTAGCCGCATTCTTTGACACTACCGTGACCAAGGCTGACATCCGCGTCGACACCAGCCGCGACGGCATCGTCGACGTCGACGGCACCTCGGATCAGGCCGGCAAGGACACCTGGACCGACGCCGCCGGCGCCATCTTCCTGCCCAACATTGCCGACTCGGGCGACCGCTGCAAGAAGCTGCACCCGGTTCAATAAACACAAACCAGCTTTGGTCTACAAAGAAAGGTAGTAGCCTTGTACGGCCACGAAAGACTACCGACGGCCCGAGTGCAGGGGTTTAAGACGGTGGACTATATTCTAGTCAATTGAGTGTTACTGCATACAGCAAAAAGTAAAACAGATGTAGATTTCAAGATTAGCTCATCAATATACGCATGGTTCAAGGCCCAGACAGGGGGGGTTTCACAGCGAGATTTGATTACATATGCGCTGCGCGATGATCTGCAATCTCGAGTCATAATGGCCAATGTGTCCCCGTACTCAGCACAAAGCAATTGGCTATTGAGGTGGTTCTTTTTTCAAACGCCTACAATGTGATGATCTGCAAATTGTTCTTGTTGATATAACTAGGAGCTATATCTTATCATGCGTCAATGCCCCTGCCACAGGACAAAGATCAGGCTTGCCCCCTCGGCCTGACTCGCAGTGACACTCGGTGATTATGGCATAGTTGAACTGGTGGGGAGCAGCCGGCAGCAGGGAGAGTGCTTGTTTTGATGCTTGCTTGCTGATTACGGATACAATACGCGATGGGAGGCATATCAAGGAGATCAGCAAGGTAAATAAGCTGGTAGTTGTATCAAATGCCATTTTTACAAAATTGTTCAAGAATTATGCCAGCACACCTTCTTCAATGGCTCACTGTTCCTCTCAGCTGCCAAGGCAACATCCTTGCTTCCCATCACATGGAGAAACGTGGCGCTGTTTGGGGCGTGCCGCTACTGCAGGCCAATGATATAAAGCCGGAGTAGTAAAGCGCGGGGGGGGTTTTTTTTTGTTGTGTAAATAGCCACCGCTCCCATATCCGACTTACACCAAGTCGTCACAACCACCGTACAACACACCAGAGCCTTGCGCCGAGGGCGAAAAGTGATTAAAAAGACAGCAATTTTTTTTTTTTTTTTTTCATATCGAAACACGCCACAAACGGATAGTGAGAAACGGAACCAGACTGATATAACTCGACAACATGCGCAGCGAGCGACGGGGTTGTACGGTGCCGGCTGGGCCATCATGTCTGCAGCACTTTTGACCGCGACGACAGTGTGGCTACAGTAGAAGATGAAAGTGGTTGTCGGGTATTTTTGAGCGACCCGGTCGAGGCGGTTCCAAGTGGGAGCTTTGGCGTTGCCAGGTATATGACTTCTTTATCTGCATCAGTTAGTGTGATTGACATCATAGTCTTGTATTTTCATATTCTTGTACATGTTGAATGACGGATATTATTGTCCATACATCGCCCTGTTCTATAATAAAAAGATTCTATCATTAGGATATCGCAAGTGGCGCCTCTATTCCATTCCGCGTTACTTTCTCGTCTCCTTCCAATCCTTAGTACACAGCAATGGCACCGTTGGTGCCGCCGTCAAAGGTATCATGCAGCGACTCGAGCTCCTGAACGTGATGCGCCGTCTCCATGCCCTGGCGCCGCGACGCCTCGACGCGCTGCCACGTCCACTCGCCGTCGGCCTCGAGATCAACGCGGCTCAGATCCACCGACTCGTCGCCGAGCTGGTTCTCCCCGCTCACCCAGCCGCCGGGACGCGTCGGCAGCAGCCCGCTCGCCTCAAACACGACGGCCGGATGGACCGTCAGACGGCCGAGCTTGAAGACGTACTTGCTAATGGCCGTGGCGTGGATCTTGGTCTCCCAGCCGCCCGAGGCGTCGGTGCCGCGGCGCACGCGATAGCCCGCAAAGCCCGGATCCAGCCACTCAGTCGGCCGGGCGACGCCTGCGGGCACGAAGTGCGTGACAATGTACGCCCACTTGCGGTCCCAGCAGAGGATGCGGCTCCACATCTCGTAGGAGCGGTAGGCGCCAATCTCGCGCTTGAAGCTGCACGAGACGGAGCCGAGCATGATGCCGAGGGTGCCGGCGGCGGCGCGGCCCGTCGTGGGGTCGAGCACGATCTGGAGGCGCGGGTTGGACGAGAGCTTGGCGAGGCCGGCGCGGCAGAGGTACGAGACGAGCTGCGTGCGGGACGAGTCGAGGTCGGCAAAGTAGGTCGAGTTGGACTTGTGCAGGTTATAGTCAATCTCGAGGAGCGGCGCGCGGGTGCGCGTGATGATGTGGCGGTAGAGCGCGCGGGGGCCGAGCTCGGGCGCCGGACGGATGACGTTGTGGTGGATGATGGGGTAAAAGATGCGGTACTAGAGACGGTTGTTAGAGATTTTGTCGAAGCTGTATCCGTGAAATGACACTTACTGTCCAGACAAAGGGCATATTCTTCATGTTGAAGAGGACAAAGACGAGCAGCAGCACGCGCGACGTCCGCCCGGGGCCGGTGAGAAACGTGCGAACGGCCGTTTTCCAGTCGATGCGCGAGGCAGCGTAGCCTGCGGATCCAAGGACCAGCGGCACGCCGACGCGCACCATGACCTTGAAGGACATTTTTGTTTTTTTTTTCTCCTGTCTAGATTCGATGCGATGCGACAATGTGCGCGCTACCTAGGCGGCGATGGCTTTTTTTGGGGGGGGGGGGGGTTTGGTGGTGGACGCGTTGAGTGATTGCGCCGCGTAGGGAGACGAGAGGATGACGAGGACCAAGCGCCGCGGCCCAGAGAAGTAGCCGTTCGAGAGTGACAGAGGATGGTTGTAGCGACACACTGGCGCATTCATAAACAAGGAGAATTATAAATGAATCATGAGAAAAGAAAACCAAGAAGAAAAAGAAAAATGGTGCGAGAAGAAGTTGGATGACGAAATTCAACTCCTTGGCGTCAAGGGACACGGGAATTTACGAAATGCGATGGATTAAAAATCGTCTGTGCCTGGGCCGAGGTACTTGCCTACCTTAGCTGTTCTAGCGGTCCGATACGCTTCCCGTCGCACCGTGGGCGTCGCGGCTTAAATTTGTTGGGACGAGCACTGGTCCATTGAGATTCCTCCGTCAACCTCGGTGAAAAAAACTTCGCTACTTTCTCAAGTATTATCAAACGAGAAACCTCCTCCATCATTGCCACCTCTTTGAAAAAGGAAAAACCGGCATGTTCTGGCGTCCCACAACATCTGCGAACGGCTTTCTTCAAGTAACCCCCCTACAGGCCCATCTAGTTAGGTACATTTTACAGCGCCCTTTCTAGCTCCTCCATGTCCCCCAAGACACCCTTCCACTTTTCCCACTTCCGCCTCGCCGCCCGGCAGTCCTCCTGCGAGAGCGGCAACCTCGTGCCGCCCATCCGCGTCCCCCGAACCCCCCCGCGCAGGCGACTAATGGCCTCCTCGATGCCCGGGGAATGCCGTGCCGCACAATGAGCTTCTTCCATGCAGCTTCACGCGGTACTGCAGCAGCGGCCCGCTCCCCGCGCTCTCCGCCTCTGACAATTGCCGTCCCCCGTCTGCTTTCTTGGACAGCGCAAACAGCCCGCACCAGCGAACTTGGGGCGGAGCCGTCAAATGGCGCCGGCCGGCGCAAGCCCACGCTCACCAACGGCAAGCAGCTGCTGGCCCCAGCCCGGTAAAAACACGGAATGTGGAGCCGTCAATGGCCCGGGTTGGACGCAATCTGCGTGAGCTGGCGAGACGTCCTCCCGTGGGAGAGCTTGCAGCCGACAATGTTTGGGTGCTGCGACAAGCGTCTCAAAGGTAAATAGCAGGCGTGACCTTGACCATGTTGGACACGCCTGGATAGTGATATCTATGGCCGATGCATCAGAAAAAATACTTGCCCACGTACATGTACGCCATTCAACACATCTCTCCCTTCCACTTACACCAGGATCGGAATCGGACTCTGATCCGCACGGAACCACGCCACGATGCCCTCCTGCGGCGTCACCGGCGCATTGTATCCCGGCAACGAGCACCATGCCCCAATCCGCTGCTCCCCGCCTCCTTTTGCATCCCGCAGCTGCTCAAACCGTTTTCCTCGACGCTGTTTGTCGCCGTGCACGCCACGAGCGGAAACGCTGCGGGAATCCCGGCAAAGCCGTTCCAGCGCAGTGCGAACGAGGCCGGTTAATTAGCATCGCCCGCCGGGTCGGCGCGGGTGAATAAATGTGCACCCGCCCTCGCCGGTGCTGCCGAGCACGAACGAGGGCCCGTGATGCCGGCGCCGCGCGCGCGAGATATGCGGCGTGCGGAGCGGTCGTGGTCTCGAGGGGGGGCGGGGTGGTGGGGTTGTAGGCGGTGGACGGAGCGCCGAGCAAAAAAAAAAGGTTGGGATGGCGCACGTAAATGCCAGGCGGCGGGGGAGAAGCCATGCTTTTTAATGTAGTTTTGGATATGGTTAAAACGGATCGATAAAAGGTGATGATGGTGTCCAAGACGCATGCGCTTAAAGACGGGCACTGCATCTATAAATGCTCGCTTGCCGTTCGACCTTTGGGATAATGTACCACGGAGACGATGGTGGGGGTCACTCCGGTGGCGGACCTGGAGCTGCACCGTGATGGGGTGGCATGCATTGCCAGAGTCTCTTTACGGTGCATAGGTTTGGTCAGTATTTGTGTTTTTGTTTTCTTTCTACATTTGTTTTATATATAGCAGACCGTGGTTCGCTGCCGGGGCTTGATGCTGGCAGAGTTGAACTACCAGTTGTCCGCCCGCGACAACAACAACATCCAGCACGGCGCCATCTATGCAAAGGTATTTTCCCCTAAATCGCGCTTGCATCAACGCCTGGTTTCGCTGTTCTACCCATGATTTGACATGACTATATCCCAACATCATGATCGAATGACCTCTGTGCCCTTGGCCGGCTCCAGCACCATCCAGCGACACTCTAGTTCCTTATTCTCGTTGTGCAACTTGAGCTTCTCGATAATCTTGTTGGCAATCTCCTCAAAGTTGGACGTGGCCAGCGCCAGGATGGTCGGCCCCGCGCCCGACAGGCACACGCCGAGGAAGCCCGGCTGGGTCTTGGGCGACATAGACTCGACGACCTGGCAGAGGCCCGGGATGAGCGTCTGGCGGTAGGGCTGGTGGATGCGGTCCTGCATGGCGAGGTGAATGAGCTCCGGGTCGGGCGGCGACTGGCCCAGCGCCACGGGCAGCAGGGCGATGCGCTGCAGGTTAAACGTCTTATTGTCGTGTCAGCTAGGGCGGTCCAGTCCAGTTCTCTCTTCGGGGCTTGCTGTGGCTGTGGTGTGGGCTCGCGTTGTGCGCGCAATTTTTTACGTACCACATCGTTGCGGGCATACTTTTCTGGCAACACCGCGCGTGCCTCGGCGGTGGGCACGACAAACTCGGGCACAATGGCCACGGCCTTGATCTCCTTGTTCCAGGGAAACTCGATGCGGTGGCCGATGCCGACGGGCGGCTCCGGGGGTTTCTTGCCCGTGTCGACGCCGCCGGCCGGGGACGGCAGCACCTCGCTGAGCGGGACCTCGATGCGCGAGGCGTCCTCGGGTTTGAGCGGCATCAGATATGTGCCGACAAAGCCACCAAACAGCGCAGCACCTACGTTATCCGGATGTCTTTCTGTAATTCATAATCGCGGTTAGCCAATGTTACATCAACTTTCGTCATCGGCCCGATGGTCCGAAACAAAGGGCCACAACGTGCCAATCATGAGACAGTAGTCAAAGAGGCGGTTGTTATCCAGGTGGTGCAGGCCGCCGAGCTCGCGACCCAGAAACACGCCGGCAACAACGGCCGCGCCGGAGCTGCCCAGGCCGCGACCGAGCGGGATCGGGTTCTTGATGTGCACGTGCGTCTCGACCGGGAACGCGCGCTGGTCGTGGCAGCGCAGGACGTAGAGGGCGACGCGCGTGATGAGGTTGCTCTGGGGGTCGAGGCTAATGTCGGAGCCGCCCTGGCCCTGGCCCTCGTAGGTGATGCGGCAGTTGAGCGGCGCCTCGGAGCGCGTCTTGCCGCGGTCGACAGTCACCCGCAGCTCGAGGTAGATGGACAGGGCCAGGCCAATGACGTCGAAGCCGGGGCCAATGTTGGCGCTGGAGCACGGCGTCTTGATCGTAAACGACTCCATGGCTGTAGTTGAAACAGCAGGGCAGCAGCAAGGACGGGGAGAAGAGACGGCGAGGCGGTCGTCGAGGGGGGGGGGGATATTTCGAGCCCAATTGGGGGGAAAATGAAGAGGTGCTGGTAGACGCCTTTTGGTGGGGGAGAAAGCGATTTTTTGAAAACGGACGGCTTGTGACTCTTTGGCGGGGCACCGATAACCGGAGCTAAAAAAATCACGATACTTTGTTGTGGAATGACACTGTAAAGGTGACAAGGATAGCTAAGCCTACAAGATGTGCTTCTAGATTTTGACGCCTGCCATGATCAATACGGCATCTTTTTAGATCTTTGACACGGCTGTTTCCTAGAGCGGTGCTTGATAGGTACCTCCTCGATGCAACAACACGCAGGGCAGACACCGCTAATCTGCAGTGGATCTTGTTAGCGCTGCGGTCGCTGCAAGAATGCGGATCTGCCTGCACATTTCTAGGCCGTGCTTCGTATATTGTACGTTAATAGTTGCTGTGGTCCCGATCTGAGCCTCTTCATCATCCAAACATCACCTTCACTCATCGATTCCAAAGCTTGATATCAGGCATTTATCAATAAAGATGACATTCTATGCTACAAAGCTTCTCAGAGGCTTACGGTCCGGCCCCAGGTAGACAATGGCTGCCTCATGACTTGTCCACAGCATCGGCGAGTAATACGTCAACGGAAGCTCCTTGTATGCCAGATGCACATTCGAGCGAATAAAGTCCCCAAACTCTGTCCCCTCAAAGCTCACAAGAGAGTGAAGAATCTGCTGTACCCAAAACATTCTTTGCGTCAGACCATCTACACCAGCGCAAGGAAGCTCGAGGGCTTTCGAAACGACCTGCGACTGTCTCTTGTGGTTGGCATCCGTGTCCTGCTTCATCTCGTCACTTGGATACAAAAGCTCAAAAAGGGACTGCAACATAACCCCGTGGTTACTTGCGGAACCGTCTTTGATCTCTTGGGCGAGTACAGCTGCCATGACAGCAAGGTCTTTGAAAGGTGGAAGTTTCGAACCAGGCTCTCGATCTGCCACAAACCTCTGCACCATGGCAGCTCGTGCAGCAACTACTCCAGTCTGACCAGATACTGCAATCACATTCGGAAGCGGTTTCCTGTCCGGGGGCTGGAATTGCATCCGCGCCTCTACGCTCTCCCACAGCTTCGCTGAATAGTGCGCCCGCCATTCGTCGCCGGTAATGCCATACAGGGCCTTGAATGCCTGCAGCGTGAGCGACTCGACCGATCCAGACCACGCAAGGCCCTTGCTCTGAGACGTTAGTGTTGCAGTCGCGACTGCTGCATGGACTATTTGGACCCAGAAGTAAGCTTGCGTCTCCGAGTATGGCGATATTCCCGTAATGACTGCGCGCTCCCGTATCGTCGAGGCCTGCAGCGCAGCCAAGGCTGCCTTGACGATCGGACCGCGTCGCGCCTTGGACGCCAGTGTTTGCTGGACCACGGTCAGGCCAACCCCAATAAGTCGGTCTGCATCGGCCGCTATGGCTGGTGGCGCATACTTGGATTGTCGTCGCTTTGTCGTCGCGACAGATGGGAGAGGCTTCAGATCCGGCAGACACCATTGGTCTTTGGCATTTTGGGTAAACAAATAATCTTTTGAATAATATCTCGTCCAGAGCCTCGAATCGGCAAGTGTGGGACTGTGCAAGAGGACGCTTTTGAAATCTTTCCTCTGCAGCGCCCTGCTGGTGTCTAGACTATTGATATAGTTGGCGGCGGCGATTTGAAGCTGCGCCAACCAAAACACCGTCATCGTTCTGCAACATGATTAGCCAAAAAATTTCGCGCAGGTACATCAAGAGCCAGGGTGTTTTCTCACCGATGAGTCGTGTTGCGAAAGCGCTGCGGGTTTCCCGCTCGCAAGCGTTCCAGATGATTGACAAACGTGTCTGCTGCATCAAGAACACCGCTTCCCTGTTCAAAGGCTCCAATCAGGACAAAGAAACCAGCTTTGAGATGATTGTAATGATCCCACGGCGCCAATGATCCGTCTGCAAATGCCTGCCAAAAGTCGGCCGTGGTCATGCCATCGGCCCCTGTCATTGTCTTTACTCGCTCATCATCATCTGAAGCATTCGAGGCAGCAGTGTCGGCCTTTGTATCCGGCTTTTTTGTCGCTTGTGGTGGTACGACTTGAGCACTGCCATGCTTGTCCCTGAGCATCTCGACGACCTCATCAAGGACTATGCTCGGGTTCTCGCTAGTCGTGGCAGAAAATCCAGGACAGTCGAAAATCTTGATCGCTGCTGGCCTCTTGCATGATGCAGCGAGACTCTCATACGCCGCCTTGATTTTTGCCATGTCCTCGGTCTTTGTGGCCGCCACCATTAGATCCTGCACGCTGAGCACGATGAGAACCGGCGCATGACGCAGTTGGTCGTCGCAAATCGAGCTCTTGAGCAAGTCCAGCTGCTCATCAAGTCTTTCCATGTCGGCACAGTGGTGGACGAAAATGACAAACTCGGTGTTTTGAAAGTAGTGTTGATACAGCGGACGAATCTTGTCGCACCCTGTTTCAACGTCAAGTCTTGGCCATCATGGGAAGAGAGAGAAAAGGGCGCGTGCGCTCTCACCTCCGACATCCCACACGGTAAAGGCGTAGCCGGCGGGATGATTTATCGTCTCGACGTTGAATCCAATGGTCGGCATCGTCGTGATTGTCTCTCCAAGGAGCCAGCGGTAGAGCAGTGTCGTTTTGCCTGCATAGTCGACGCCCAAGAGCAGCACCCGCCGCTCGTTGGTGCGCCAAAACATCCATTTCCCAAGCTCTGCAAAAAGACATTAGTCTAGGTGTCTATGCCCATGAATAAATGTCACGAAACTCATTGTGTTATTTTATTTGTCAACAAGAAAAGATTTTTTGACATGGTGAAAAGATTCAATGGTCAGCGGGCAGCCACGTTATTATACAGCTTGCGTGTGTCTCCAGGCAGCACTATTTCCACCATGGGGCTACCTGTGTGTCGAGGCGGACTGCGATTTTACAGGATGAAGCCACGTCGCGACATTGTTCAGGCAGCCTCATATAAGCTAGGGGTTCAAAGTCCATTTTGCTTTCTCCGCGGCACGATACGATTTTCAAGAAAGTTTTGCGACTCTGGCATCGCGATTATAGCGACCCTCGAAATGAGGCTATCGTGAACCTAAAAAAAGAAAAAACAAGCTGCACTAAAGTGAGGTAATGCAACACGGCCTTGTGGCCTGCGCCCGTACTGATACAGATGAAACCTCAAAAAAATTCGAGCTACCCTTTTCTGGTCACTTGCACGCAGGGTCGGACATGAGGCTCGTCATGAGCCGCAACATACGTAACGCTACGAATCTTGGTCTGAGCTCCATCATATCAAATTCTCTAATATCAATAAAATGCACGTCGAAATAATTTTTATTTTTCTTCTCAAGCATATGCCATCATAATCCCGCCGCAAAACCCCGGTTATATCCCAAAAATAGATTGCCCAACCTAGCGCCGATCGACGCCAGCTCGTATCTCCCTGCGCCGCCGACCGCTCACGCGGGACGAAGCCGTAATGGACCCGTAGTATAGCGCACAGCTGCAGCTTATTCGCTGCAAAAAACGACAATCCTCACCTGCGGCTTCTCCCCCCCGCCTTCGGGCTCAATACGAAGTTGCCGTTGTTTGCTGACACGGTCCTCCTCCGAGGACGCCAGGTTGTGAGCAAGCCCTGGTCGCCCTGTTTGTTGTACGCCCCCCGTACGGGCCCGGGTGGTTTGGGCGGATTGGTGGGTGGTGCGACAATGTTGTCTTGGAGAGGCAATTGCGGTGGACTCGCGGGGCGGGCGATGATGCTGTCGCTTGTCAAAGCCCACATTACACGGGAACACAGCATATTTTGGCTTCGTATACGGACTGCGGGAGGGGGACTGTCCATTGTTGAAAGCCTGTTTTGAGAATAGCGTTGTATATAAGGATCAGACGAGTGCCAACTTGGCTTTCAGGAAATCAAAATCTCTTCTTTCACCTTTAAATTTTTACACACATCCATTTAATAAACCTTTTTTTTTTCTTCATTTCAGCCATCATCATCATCATGCATTTCGCAAGCATTCTCAGTCTTGCTGCTCTTGCCAGCGCAGTCATGGGAACTACTGGTAAGCATACCACCACACACACACACACATATATATACATGACGACTTGACATTGTAATTTTTACCAACACACAAACTCACAGTTTCCTACGACACTGGCTACGATGACGGCAGCCGCTCGCTCACCAAAGTCGCCTGCTCCGACGGCGACAACGGCCTCATCTCCCGCTACCACTGGCAGAGCCAGAGCCAGATCCCGCGCTTCCCGTACATTGGCGGCGCGCAGGCCATTGGCGGCTGGAACTCGCCGGCGTGCGGGTCCTGCTGGAAGGTCGAGTACAAGGGCCGCTCCGTCACGGTGCTGGCCATTGACCGCGCCGTCAACGGGCTCAACATTGGCCTGCACGCCTTGAACGACCTCACGGGCGGCCGTGGCGTCGAGGTTGGCCGCGTCGAGGCCCAGGTTACCCAGGTTGATGTTGGCCAGTGCGGCCTGTAAAGATACGGGGGTCAGAGCCGGGCCATGAAAATTATGCATTATGAATTTGTTGCACTTTATTGATGGAGATTTTATTTGATTAGTAATACAATTTGTGACAAGCATCATCCTTGTCCATCAGGATCCGTGCACCTTGATTGTCTTCTTTCATAATATCGTGGGCTGTATCGTTGGGGTCTGCAGCCAGCGATACATTTGACCAGCCGTTTCCCGAAACAGTGCCGAGGCATATAATCTGTGAAATGCCAGCAAAATGCCACTGGCAGGAGCATCGCTCTGTGGATTGCAAGCGTAGCACTGCAGTTGGACTTTAACCTTTTGCGTCCCACCAACGGCATCAACTTGCAGTCGTTGCACGCTTAGTCGATGGCATCCCGCAAACTGGGTCATGTCTGACCCGAACAAAAAGTCGGCATGACTTTGCGTCGTGCTACTCGAATCCCCAGTCGCATCATCCCCAGTCGCATCATCCGCAAGATGAACGTCTGCAAGGCGGAAAACACCAAACAAGACCGTGTGCAGCTCTGGCAGCGAGGTTTCTGACAGTTTGGCAGCGTTCCATATATGTGCAGGCACTGTAGTGGAAGCGAGTTCTACACAAAAATGTTCTGTCAGCAACGAACCCAGATCACGGTTGGAAAAAAAAAACATACTCGAGTATTTCGCATCTTGTAATTTGAGCAAGTTTAAAGCTTTGGCTTCGAGATAAAAAACCCAGCCATTGAAAAAGTGTTTAGTCGCTTGCGCCAAGATGGTTTCGTCCGAGATGCCCTTGTTGAGCGGCACGTGGAGCGTCACAGTGTGCGTGTCCACTGCCCGACTTTCTTTCCTCTGCGGGTTGACATGATTGGAGATTGTCAGAGAATCGAGAAAAGACAAAGGTGCGGTATTTTCATCCGTAATGCCCAACTTTGAGCCCGCAGCTATTCGCCGCGTGGTACGGCTGACGTAGATGGACGTTGTCACAATGGCAGCACCCGCGGCCACGGAAGACGCAAGGCGCCAGACTGTGCGTGATGGAAAAGACATTGCAATGAATAAAGGATTCTTTTTTTAATCGTATGGTTGATTTATTTGAAAAATGATTCATTGAAACGTAATTTATTCCGCGCGATTCCTTTGCGGCCGCCTCGTTCTTATTAACTGCCGGGTTTGCAAGGCTGAGCAGCCCGGTTCAGCCCGGCTGGCTCCGGAACTGCACCGTGCCAACGGTCAGCTGCTCACTTGCTCGCGGCAGCTCTCACGGAATGTGCACCAAAAGGGGCAACTGTGACTCAATTACGGAAATCAGTGATTATTGTAGAAATTATAGCTCATCTATTGAAATTATTAGCGAGTCACTTGGTCCCGCTCTCTCATCCGGCGAAAAAAAAGCCGTCTCATTTTCGTGTCAACATCAAACATGGCCGAAACTAGTCAAAGAGCAACTCTTTCTTTTTTTTTTCTTTTTTGCAATTCCAGATCCCCAGCAGGTCAAAAGATTAGCTTTCAATGAGACCCTCGAAATTCTGCGTGCTAGCCGCCGCGCCTCTCGGCAGCGGCCCAGACGGAGGATGAATGTCGGTCCAAGGCTCAAAAATGGTCGTGCCCTTGAGAAGCCCTCCAATCGTCTCCCAAATTGTCAAAAAGGCAACGAGCCCCATGACCAAGACCACAAACTGGGTCGCGTTGAAGTGCCCATGCGTAGCTGGAATCACCATTAAAATGACGGCAACAATCAGGCGCATGCCGACGCGCAACGTCTTGGGCAGTATGAGGTCGTGGCGCTCCTCTGCCTTGTAGAGCATGCCGTACACCCAGAGGCACAGCAAGCCAATGCCAAGACCAACGCCCAGAAGCCATCGCTGTCCCTCTTCAAAATCTTCCACACTGACGCTCAAGGCGGCAATGTGGCCGGCGATGAGGAACGCGGCCGCCATGGGGAGATGCAGCAGGAAGAAGCCAAAGGCGGTCCACGCAGAGCGACGGATAGGGTGTGTGGCTTTCAGACTGCCGTCGCCGCTGACATAGATCCAATTAAGACAAAAGGCAATAACGAGGGTGCAAACAGCCTTGCCATAGCCAGGCGTCAGGCCAATCCCGGCCGGGTTGCCCACAATGACAATGTACACAAACTCGCCGAGGATGATGATGAAAAAGGCCGCCATGCGATCAATCTCGTGCGCGATATCAACCGCGGTGCTGTAACGAAGCTTGAGGCGGCGCTTGAGCCAGGGACTCAGCGTCACGCTCCACGTCAGCTCCTGGTAGACAATCATGACGGCGACGACGCCCGCCTTTGCGCCGACGCTGACGCTCTCAAGAAACAGCGGCGTGGTGATGAGCAAGCCGACCAGCATAAAGCACGTCATGATGCGCGCCTGCAGCCGGTGCGCGTAGCTCGCAAAGGAGCTAACCAAGAAGAAGAGCATGGTGGTGAAGCGCGCGGCGACGTAGGCGCCGGCGGCAGTGCGCATGGCGCCCAGGTCGTCGTCGACGTGGTTGGCATTGTTGGCAAAGAGCACCAGCAGCGCCATGACCCAGAGGATGGTGAGGCGCTGCACCAGGTCGTCGGTATAGTACGAGTTCATAATCTCGCGCAGGTCGACCCAAATGTGCCACGCCGGCGTAAAGGTGAGAATGTACTTGGCAACGTGCGCGCCGTCCGGGTGCTCGCTGAGCTCCTCGCTGAGATTGGCGACAATGGCAACGTCTAACGAATGGCAAAGTTTAGTGACACAGTCCCTCTCATTGCAAACTACCAGGTTGCGCCAGATTGCATGGTCAAGAAGCCTTTCAACTCACATAGTAAATCTAGGAATAGCTCAAAGCGCCCGGCTTGGCGCTCCTCGTCGCTGTCCTTTTGCAGCTCTCCATCACAGAACCACTGCAGCGCCTTGGGCCGCTTAATGATGTAGTGCTCGCCCTTGGCGTTTTCTTGGAGTTCGTTGCAATTCATTGTCCCAGCAGCGCGCGAATAGTGGTATTCTACCGTCTTTTTTTGATGCCTGCCAAAAAATCGCGAGCGCGCGCCACAGGAATCTGGAATTGATAGTTGAAGGGACGGATGTTGTTTAGCAAAACGACCAAAACCTTGCCGAAATCTGGGCAAACGGTAGATGGCTACCGAGAGCGGAGCCCAAAACTCTGTGATCAGACTCGTTTTTTTTAATGCCACGCTAGTGAGTGGCTCGACACAAACCAACTTTGAATATATTTATTCTATTAGCGGCCGAGCGTTGGACGAATCCGGAAGCGAAGTCATTCCCGCGCCGAGATTGGCGAGAGTTGGACAACGATCCGGACTGGCAACAGACTGCTCATAAAATGGCAGATTGTAACATCGTCGAGGGCATGCAATACAATTGCTTCGTGTGTGGCATCACGTCAATCCTTCCGCTCAAGTCACCCGAATTTGCATAATTGATGCGGGGCCTGGCCTTGATTCTAGATCTCCCCTGAGCCTTTATCTTTATAGTCGACCTGGTATTTACCTGATTCAGCTAGTGTCTTGTTAGCGGCTGAATCGTGCAGCTGCCACTCGTTGTTTAGTCAGGCTTATAAATCGTCGTGTAAAACACATCTTCCAAGCACGCGGATACCAGGGCCTTTCGGTATGCTGAACCTCTCCTGCTCGTATATATCTGTCTTTTTCATCAGACCTTGTCAGCTCTCAGCCCAAGCTTTGATTTTCTACTGGGGAAATTGGAATTGCCAAAGACACTAAGGACCGAGACACAGTACCCCGCGCACAGCAAGTGTCTCTCATCTGTGCCTAACCCTTAGGGTAGCAGTGCACCTTGATTAGGCTAGCTTTGACAATGTCGACTATATACGTTACCTTTTGATATCTAGATTGGGGTTTAGCTGTCTGCTTCCTGTCGCTCTCTTTTTAGCATTATCTACTCTTGGATTCTATTTGTAAAAGTTCGACTTTGTACACTACAAAGCAATATTAGCCATGCGGTGTCATAACGTCTTTGGTCGTTCTGCTTCGTGGCTTCAGCCGTTGTGCAAGTTTGACAGCAAGTAAATCAGTCTCAGCTCGGCACCTGCGCCATTGGCTAATCCCCGTGCCAATGTGGTACATAGTTTGACATTCAATATATATAGCCATGTCATTCCCTTTCTTTAATAAGTTCGTCTCAACATCATTGTAATTCTGTTATAGCTCGTCATTTTTTCCAGCGTCAAGCTCCGCAAAGCCTATACTACAGCTCTAGGTTCTTGTGAGTGGACAATACCGATCGGCGACTTCGCTATAGTCTGCACAGTCCTCTAAAATGCATTTTAGGCAATCAAACGTTTTAAAAATGCTTTACTCTTCAGCAATGGCTCTATTCCTTGCTAGTCATCTAGTCACAGCGAGGGTCAATTCTCGAGCTCAGAGCACCGTCACAGCTGATACAGTTCATGCATCTTTCCCAGACTGCTTCCCTGACAAAACTATTTGCTCAAGGCTGTATCTTCACAAGTTTGAAACTAGCTGCGCTTGGTGTTGCAGTGAATATTATACATGTGACGCCTACTGCTTCTGTGGTAAATAACGAAATACACCAATCACCAATGGAGCAAGTATGGTGGAACTGCGTTGCTGCTTGGGAGATGACCGGGAGTCAGGACACTCATTTCGGTACTGTTTTGCGCCCCACTCATTCTTGGCGGTAGGTCCAGCGGCTTACAGGTTTGCATATGTCGATGTCTATTGATATTCACGGCCTGGTATCGATGTTCGGGTAAGGTCGATATGCTTACTGGATACCGATATATTCACATCGATGTTTATACAGCACATAGCGAAAGTTCATATCCAAATAAAGCACATCTATCTATAGCAGTTTGGAAGAATGTTCAAATCCCCAGCCTCTTTATAAATGAGCTCTACAGCATCGCTTGAAAGACCTCCCTGCCGCGTGCGACCCAGAACAATGATACCTTTGCGTATTCAACTGCCCATAGGGGCCGTGGGTTCATTCCCAGAGGCCGTATTATCATTTGAACTTTATACAATCTAGAGCTTGAACTGCTGGAACCCTTCCATATCCGGCCAGAAAAGGTCGTACGAATATGAGCAACTACACTATCTAGCATTATGTAGATGCATGCTACGGATACGGATATGGAACGCCTTCAATCACCCTTTGAGGCGGTGCAGAGACTTCATGTTCCGCGGGATAGCAACGATATCTAGCACCTTTTCTCAGTCCTTTGCTACCACCGAGCACAACGTCCCTAACACCAGTCTCTTCTTCCCACCCCATCCTCGGAGCCCTGCTTCTCTCTTTCACCAAGCCATCCTGGAGTCTTATCAAAGACCCTTGGAGCATCGCGGTCGGGACAAACTTGAACAGGCACCGTATCTGATATTGACGCGCCAATGCACATCATGGTGAATCCGTCCAAGCGGGCTGTTCATCGCGGGACCGAAGCGGCGTTGAAAGCAAGAATGAGTAGGCATGCGAGATCAACGGCTAGTAGCACAGAACTCATAACTATGCTCGCGAGTCTAACGACCAGAGTCTGTAGGTTAAAGCCTAGATTCCGCGAAATGAGGAGGGTAGTCTGACCTCTGGCGGACTTGCTGCCGTGTGTGTTATAGCGCACTGTCTATATCAGAAGCCTAGTATACACGAGGACTCACATCAGGCAACATAGCCTGGTTCGCACACTGGAACGCATATTACGGTGGATGCCCTGCATGTCTAGTGGCTATGCGGCTGCATGTTGCAGGACGAATTGTTTAGCTGTATCCGTAATCACCAGATGAATGCGCGACTCGATCATAAAGGCTTGCTGTTGAACCGCTCCGCCGTCACACTAATCAAACATTCTGAATATGAGCTCTTGTAAAATGCAAGTTATGTACGGATTCAGCGTGCGAGGATTTTGTACAATGTGATAGAATGTGGTTGTCTTCGGTCGTAAGGCTCACAGTAGGGCGTGACATTGCACAGCCTACGCGTGCTACAGGCAGCCAAACGTTGGACAAGAATTGGGCAAGGGCAATCTTTACCGACCGCGGTTCGTTTGACAACCTATAATTTGAATGATATTATTGCTGCCTGATGCGCCACAGAATTTGCTAATCATGACTGATGTTCTGCCAACGTCTAATCCTCCAAGGCCAAAACACAGTCTAGTCGTAGTTTTGAACTTTCTTCTCCAGAACTTTCTCATTTCATGTATTGCGTAAGAGCACTTGTAGAGAGTACTGGATTTTGTTGGGCAAAAGAGAATCGTAGTAAGCACACCCCAGCTGCATTATTCATGGTCCCCTGCCCCCGAACAACCACTTTATTCCTCGCACCTCCCAAGAACCGCGATTTTCACGTATATAGATTATGTTGATTCAAAATCTTTCGACGCGGCTATAAATGATAAACACAAAAGAACGTGAAGCATAAATCAAGCCGGTATTAACTGCTAAATCAAACATGTAAAAGTAGCTAAATGTTAGGATTTCTCCTTCGAGGCTGATAACGACTTCCACGACGAGGCTTAGGAATAACATCTTATTTCTTAGTTGTTGATTTAAGATACCTTGGTAATCCTCCCTCCCACGAGTCGATAAGAAGATTAAATTTCTTGGTCTTTGAATTGATCACGATGTATTCGTACTGTCTTCTGCTTCTCGCGAAAGGAAAAGTGACTTCTTCCAAACTACGTCTTCGAACTAGATAGTGTGTAGCATCGCCGCCGTTTGTGTTCAGCCAGGCAACTATACCGTCACCGACTAAGCAGCCGCGGGACCGCGAAATGTTGAATGGGTGAAAAGAATTGGCCAGGCCACTGAATAGAAAGCAATAGTCATCTGTGCCCGTCCAAAAAAACGCTCTGTGAATGTCGATTCAAGGCGCAATGTGGCGGCCGCAAAGTGTATCAACTAATCTTCAACTTCAACAGGCCAAGCGTAGTAGTGGCGTCACAGCATTGTCATTGGCCCAGCAAGTTGAGATGGGCTTCGCGGAGAGGGCTGACAATCGTGCGCAGAATAAGGGCTGGTACAGATTTTCTGTTGGAGTGTATGGCTCTTAGCCTGCTATATTGAAGCACCAAATTTAGGTAGAAGTGTCGCGCTCGCGTTCATGAAGATGGAAACCCGCCATCACATGTAAAATGCAAGCTATCGTTGAGCAACTGCTCTAGCACTGTTACGATACAAACTACGGAGTAATAAGCACGCCAAGCCAGCACTAACGCCAGCCACGAGCCGTTGTTGCTCTGAAACAGTTCACCACTAATAACAACACATCCGAGATGCTCGTCGAAATAGCGCAGGAGTGCACATGAACAGCCAAGTAACGTGGCCCCCGCAAAAACGACCTTGCTCTATTAGTCACATCTTTTTCGGGTATTAATCTGCCCGCGTCGTTCTATAGTTCATGCACATTTCCTCCTCTGCCTTTGCATAAGCCTTGGACTCGCCGCCGACTCCCGGTAACCGGTTTGTTGAGCGCTTTGCATTGTGCAATGTGCATCTGAAACGTGACGAGGACACAGGAAAGTAAGTTACTCATAATTGTGATTTTGACAGTCACCTACATACTTTGTACATGGCTCAGAGGGCAAGTGTACTTGTAAACTTCAGTGTGTGTGTGTGTGTGTGTGGGCCAAGCTCATTGCGACGGTCAGCCTCGTTTCGCCATGCCCACAATCATCGTCAGCCAAGACGCCACTACCGCGCAAGTTTCTTGTCGGCCCTTGCATCTCTGTAACAAGCCACTCTTTGCGCGGTCCGCCCACAGACCACATGTCATAAATCGAGGCGCAAGGCTCCAGGTTCAAAGCCTTGGAGGTTAATAAGAGTTGACTAGATGACTAGGGTAACGTTAGCCATCAGGCTGCGCGGTACGGACAAATGCCGTCTGTGTGATTGTCTGTGCGTTGCGAGCCTTGCAGAAGCATTAACAGCCCAGCCCTGGGCTGTATCAGAGTATGTAAAGAGTGAGACCCCATTGTTATTAGTTCTTCTCCAGAAGCCGAGATGAACGGGTTGACGGGGTTGATGGGTTACTGATTGTTCGGGGAAGGGTTTGGTAGCAGATGCAAGTATTGCGTTATTGGCCATTGACCGCGCCGTCAACGGGCTCAACATTGGCCTGCACGC
>JARJPL010000715.1:0-13461 GCA_030782805.1 Aschersonia sp. MBC 622
AATGAAAACACAAGTATCAACAATTCAGCAAAATCACTCGAAATCATCTGAAATAGATCCCTAGCGATGCATAACATCACAGGCTGCAGGGCGGTATCTACAGAGTGGTCTGATCCGGGCGCAATTCATCTTTATTCCATTAACAATGTAATTTTACCGACTTTTACCTTGCCAACACCCTTCCTACACCGCATTCCCTAAATAGGTTATTATTACACAAAAAGTAAGCGACAAGTTACTCCCTCCCTCAATCACGCTCTACTCCGCAATTCATGCTCTTCCTTGATACCCTCAGCATCAGTCTCCGGCGCAATCCTGCCAATGACTTCCATCTTGCGAAACGCAATGCAAACAATGACCATTGCCGTAACTCCTATGGCAAAGTTAAACCAGCTCGCAATCCTAATACTCAGCAGCGATGCATAGTCCAGCTCCTGGACCGCGCCGACATTTTCCACCGACACGCCACGCTCGTGCGCCAACACGGCCGTCTGGATGGCCGTGGCAATCGCTAGGCCAATAGCACGACCCATTTGGCCAACAGCGTTGATGAGGGCCCCGCCAATCGCTTGATCTTCAGCCGGCAGGGCTTGTGACGTGAAAAAAGTGAGGCAGGGCCACGTAATGTCTGCTCCGACCACAGACAGCAGCATCGCCCACATGCCCCATGCAAAGTACGAGGTGGTGATGGGAATGGGGACGGCAAAGAGCAAGCTAGCAATAGATACGGAAAAGGTCCCGCAGATGAGCATAAAGGCAGTCGGTACGCGGCTGAGCAAAAACGCAACGGCAAAGGAAACAAAGATGCCACCGACACCAGTCGGCAGAAACCGCAGCATGGTCTGAATCGGGTTGTATCCGAGATAGTCCTGATAGTAGTAAGTGGCAAAGACCAGGAAGTTGTTAAACGAGGCGAAAAAGAGGCCCATAATGAACATGACGGCCGTGAATTGTCGATTCTTGAACACGGAGACCTTGATCAGCGGTGGGCGCCCGTCGGGTTTCTTCTCGAGGCGGCGCTGCCAGAAAAAGAATGCGACAATCAGCAACAGCGAGACAAGAATGAGGTTTGAGATCCACGCCGTCTGCCAGCCGACGACGTTGCCCTCAGTCAGCGCAAAAAGCAGTGCAATGAGCGCGACAGTGATGAGGGCGCCGCCGGTCCAGTCGACGAGCTTGAGCCGGGCCCCGACACTGCCGCCTTGGAGCGCGGCAGCGAGCGTTGGCGAGTCGTCCGAGTTGGGAATGAGCGCAAAGCCAGCGATGGAGATGGCGGCGGCCATGATGGCCATGAAGCCAAACACCCATTTCCAGCTGCTGTACTGTGCAATGATGCCGGATATGATGCTGCCAAAGATGCTTCCCAGTGGCGCACCGGCTCCTAAGGGGTACATGTGAGTTATAATGTTGACGAGGTACAATAGCAAGAGCAATGACGTACCATATGCGGCAAAGGCATAGTTCTTTGCCTTGCCGGGTGGAAAAGTAACACCGAGGATACCAATGGCAGTAGGTACATTGGCCGCAGCGCCCTACCAGAGTCAGTCAAGTCACAATGATCAGCACCAGTCGCCTTGATTGAACCTCTTACCAGACCATGCAGCCCGCGAAAAAAGTCAAACGCAATCTCGTTGGGCATGAGCGGATTCAGTGCCGTCGCGAGAGTGACCCAGATGGACCCGGCGATGAAGATGAAGCGCTTGCCGAAAATATCAGCGATGCGGCCCCAGAGCAGGAGGAAGCAGCCAAAGGTCAGCGAATAAGCAGATACGATCCACTGCAGTCGGCTGTCGGGGATGTTGAGCGTCTTGCCCATGGCTGGCAGGATAATGACGACGGCCTGGGCCGAGAGGGTCTATAGACGATGCATCACGTCAGACAGGTTTTTTTTTCCTCGCCTGAAGGTAGGCAGAGCGATGCGTGAGCAAGCAAGAAAAGAAGCGAGCTTGTTTCGCAAATTATTTTTTTTTTTTGGGATCAGGTGGTTTTCGAGACGAGGGGCAATCATGGAAGCTCTTCTTACATTTATAAAGGCCGCTCCCGTCAGGGTAATGACGAGCGCGATGGCTCTTCCACGCGACAAGGGCGGCTTTCCGAGCTTATCGTGGCTACCATCGCTTCCAGAGGATACGCATGTGTGCGAGACGGTCTCAGTCTCGTCATGATCGTACCAAGCATTTGAGTGCTTGTCCGTGTCCGTATCGCTCGCCGCGATAGGCGTGGGCGCGTCGATCGATCGCGGCATGATCGTCTTGGTGTCTGTTCACTCGTGTATCTGGGTCAAGGAAAAGAAGATGGAAAAGAAAAAAGAAAGATCAGATGTATGGAGTCGCCCTACAGTCGAAATGTGTCTTTTGCTTTCAAAGGAAGCCCATTGGTCTCGATATAAGGCGCGCGGCAGGAGAGATGGTGCGTGTGTGTTTTGTCAAGAGCTTGGACCCCAGCTTTGGGATTACACGGGAAGCAAATTAAATCGAACCTCAATATCTCGAGCTCTTTGTTCTTGTTTTTTTGGATCCCCTTTCACGGCTTGGTGGGAGGGCTTTGGTGGGAGGAAGGGTTGTTTGTCGCCGCAGTAAAGTACAAGTTCGCCATTCGCCATTCCCATTCCCCCCCCTCGCCTCTTCTTCCGTGTGATGCTACGCGACGGCCGCACCCCCAAAAGAAAAAGGTCTCACTTTTCTGTTTGCTATTCACTCCCCCTCCCGAGAGCGAGGCCTCGCTACTTCTCACCCTTGAACTTTGACCCGAATATTGCAGTCGGGGTCTGTAATTTGGGCTGGCTTTGATGGCGGCGGGCGGGGGGAGGCAAATTGTTTGCTTGTCGGTGCGAAAGGCGGTTAATGAAGAGGGCCGGACCGAAGCTCCGCCAAAACAAGTATTGGACGGCAGCGAGACGCTTTATAAAGAAAAAAACATAAAAAACCAAACTGAGTAAAGTACTCGTTTTTCCCCAAGCTAGTTCTCGGCGCTCCGACCATGATGCCGGGGCTGCGGGGCAATGGCGCAATCACTGGGATATTCGCGTGTATGCCCGGCTTTGGTCATCGGCAAGTCTCAGTAGCCCGGCCGGATTTGAACCATGTCTGGGGCAATCAATGATAGGAATTGTCTGCAGCAGCTCTTGCCAACTGTGCGTGTGTGTGTGCGCGTGTCAGACAGCCGAGGCCGACAACCTGTCTCACTGCTACACTTGCACAGGTACGAGACTCGTACATCCCGCACTACACGAATAATTGATAAATTCTGAAACTAGTTAGTTAGTTGAGAGCATCACCATACCAGCTACCTTTGTGACGCTTATTCCATTCGCTTCTGTAACCGCCGTTATCCCACCAACATAGATCCATCCAACTTCTGATCAATTTGAAGTTGCGCAGAACATTCTCATCTAGATGTTACTTTTTCTCTTCTCTCTTGAACGTCTTTATAATGTCGTCTAAAAAAAGGAAAAAAAAAAAAAAAAAAGCTCGCAGAATGTTGGGCCACCACCACCCCACTCCAGAGGCAGCTGAGCAGGCTGTCAGTCTCCGTTGCCGTCCGTCTATTGACGCCGTAAAGCGATCCTGTTGAATGAAAGGAAACAAAGACGGCACCGCCTTGTGGATAAGTGTTACTCTACGCCGTTTCCTTTAAGTGAACACGAGCGCTAAAGAAGAGGGGTCGAATAGTCGTAGCTCACGAACTAAAACGTTGACACATGAGAAGGCTGTTCTTCAACAAAAGTGTCTCCATATGCATAAGGGGAAAAAAAATAAAGACCAAAATAGAAATTGCAGTAAATGATTGACCATAACTCATATTGAACCTCAGAAAAGTCATTCAATCACTGAGACGCTTAGCCTGTAGGTCTGCCATTGTTACACGACTTGCTTCTACAGATCAGCGCTATTTTCTGGTAACGATACTGCCTCTGAATCGGACCCTTGGTCTAAAACACTCTGCATAGCGTCATCCAGCTCTTCAATCTCTGCTCCCATATTCGCAAATCTACTTTATACAAGTACTCAATGCCAAAGTAAAATAAAAAAGTAGTCCTAATAGTACGCCGTATACCCTGCCTTGAGATTGTATACTTTTGATACCTACTTTTGTAAAGTTACTCTTTAGTATCAAAGTACTTGGATTAATAATTAGCTAATTTATAGAATGTATCGCGTTAACTTGATAACTGCGTAGATACTAGCAATTGCGCACCGTGGCTTGCAACACTATTTGGGTTCATCGTCGGGTGAGATCTCAACCTCGGTCTCAGCCTGCGCCTTGGCCATCAACGAGGCAGACTCTTGTGCGTACTTGCACTTCATCCTCAGCCCGGCTCCGTACCTGTACATGAGAAAAGGAAACGGAACGCACGCCAGAGTCAGAAACGCAGGAATTGAACTTGCCCAGTGAATGCCAAGATTCCGGTACATTTGTGAAACGAAAAGCGGAAACGCGGCACCAAAGAACGAACGCAGCATGGCCCCTGCCGCAAGGACAGAGGCCGCATAGATGGTGTAAGAGTCGACCAGGTAGTTGAGACACGACAAAAAGACCAAGACACAGCCGAAACCGAATGGAGCAGACAGAATGACGCTGGCCGACCAGTGCACGCTGGGCGAATTGGTCCAGGCAAAGGCGAACATGCCAACAGGCAGCGCGATTGCTCCAATGTTGGCCGGGGGCAGCCGAGATTCGGGGGTGGCATTTTTGCCCAGCTTGTTGTATCGCACCTTGTTGTCGACAATGGTGTAGGCGAGACCAATCAGCATGCCCACTGTCAATCCCAAGAACGCTAGACCGCCGATACCCTGGTTCCAGCCTCGCTTGGACTCGTAGACGATGGGGAATGCGCCCATGAACATGTAGATGGTGCCGTATAGAATAGCCATGTAAGTCGAGGCAATAAGCACGATAGGTTCCATGAAGAGAAGGACCCAGGGTCGCTTAAATGCCGTGGCGAGTATCTTGGACGGAGCCGCCTTTTCGGTCTCGTAGATGGTGGTGTGGGAAGTGCCCGTCTCACGGCTGAGCTTGCGTGCCTTTCTTGACAGTAGAACCGGTGCATATGTCTCTGGTAAGAAAAAGACACCAAAAATCCACACCACGGCGATAAAGATGCAGCAGATGCCCTGAAGCCATCGCCAACCAATCGAGATTGTGACAAAGCCACCCATGACCGGCCCTAGCATCGGCCCCATGAAGGGGGCTGCAGCAAAGACTGCCATGGCCAGACCGCGCTCGGAATGGGGGAACAAATCTGCAATGACGCTTCCGGAGTTTGTCAGAGGGCTCGCACCGAATATGCCGGCCAGCAATCGGAACACCAGCAGAGACGGCATGTTGTTGCACCCGGCCGTCGCAGCCACAAAAGCCACAACGAGCGCATGGCTGGCAACAAAAAGTATCCTGCGACCGTATAGCTCGGAAATAGGTGCCCAGACTGGCGGCCCGACGGCAAATCCGAGGACGAAGAGGGCGATGCCGAGGGCAAATATTTCTTTGCTGGAGTGAAACTCGCCGAGGATCTGCTCCGAGGAGGCCGAGTAAGCAGCCGACGTGAGGGTGACTGCGAAGACGGACGTGGTGACAAGCGTAGTAATGAGCCACTTCTTTACCGCTGAGAAGTTGAGTGGGTTGTCTGGGTCGCCAGGCTGGAATTCGACGAGAATGGGGCCGGCAATAGGGCCGGCAATAGAGGCCTCAACCCTACTAGTTTCTTGCGAAAGCTCAGAGCCTGCCATCATTGTCCGCGTTGAAGCTTCTTCGATTCGGCCCAGGAAGTCAAAACACGAACAAAAGGCAGCGAGCGTCTGACCAAGTGACTGACTACCCATTATATATACTTGCTACGAATCATTGATAAGAAACAAAACTGTTAAGCAGATTTACTTTGCTCGCAACCAATCGGAAGCCGTCGCGAAAGCTCGGGCAAATACGATCCAACCCTGGAAATAATGTTGGCGCGAGACTTGGCCCCCACTTCGTCTCAGTCGACGTCACTGGGCCGGGTCTTCCGTACCGGCGGGTCTTTGATTTTCCGTAGCCGGCGGTTTATCGTGTGAAAAAGCTCACGGGTTAAACATGTAGGTCGCAGGTTCTAGAGGCTCGATAGAATCATTAATTTAGTGCGCAATTTACCTTACTATCTCAAGTATTGTTGTTATGGCTAAGGGGGGTACGGGTAGTACTAGGCGACTCTGAGATACCTTTTTTTATACACGGTTTACTTGTAAGATAAGTACCTGCACGTAGCGATCTTACTCCATGATCCTCTAGTTCCTGCATAGCTAATTGGCTGCACGAAGCCGTTCTAGGTACCACGCCAACATTATTTCAAGGGTTGGTTGGGTTGTATGGAGAAATAGCGGGGCGCAGCCGGATCGAAGGCATCAACTTGGAAATTAGGCCGCAGCTCAAAGTTCACTCTTCCATCCTTTTGTTGTAATAACAGCTCGAGTCCATTTGTGCTCCTCAACAGCTATCGATATAGTTGTGCTATCCTTGACTTATCTGCTGAGCATATACTGGCACCACATCCACCTCATCGAGCCGATTCTCGATAGCGAGCGCTTTACTCACTATTATCGCGCTCTCTTTTTGAAGACACCTCGACGCAGAATACCGCGGACGAGCACGAGCCTGTCATCATCAGCATTCTCAATACAACCTTTGCGCTGACCACTCAGCTGCAACAAGATGAGCCGGCAGAGGAAAGGGAATGCCTGAGTAACAGATAATTTTCAGCGTGCGTGGGCTCTTACCGTTCCTCCTACTACCCTGAATCCTGCGACATGTATTTACTTGGTCAAGACCCTGGAGCTCCATGAGATTTGTAACCACATTGTCCTTTCTCAAGCTCCATCCCAGCACAATGAAGTTGCTGAGAATCTCGGATAACCACTGCTTTATGAAAGCCACGACCAAATAAAACATATTTCCCGGCTTGACACCTGCCTGACCAGATGGGAACACTCCCTTCCACCGTCCCTCAAATGCGAGAGTTTAGCGGCTGAGGGCGATGTTTATATGTATGGAAAGGCTGTGTATCTACGGTTTCGGTATGCACATCATTAGTGCTCCCATTCTCCTCTTGCAAACACTGTCCAGACTTTTTACACAGCCGGATTATTTTGTTTAGGCCAATGCTGATAAAGTTTTGCCAAACTCAGCCGGAACCAAAGTCAGCATCAGAAAGCAGCCTCGGCGACAACTTTGCCAGAGACTGTGCTTTCATGTGCGTCGAGATCGCCCAGACCATGATCAGTCAGATGGACAAGTGCAGCCAAATAGACATTTCAACGGTCGGACTGATGCATTGGTGGTATAGAATCTTCCATCTTCACTTAGCAAGTACAGTATTAGTCATTGGCCACTTACGTACCGAACTGGTCGCTTCCACACGGGTTTCACATGCTCGGGACCAGGCCATGGCAGGATTGCAGTCGTCATCGTCAAGGCCCAAGGGTGGAATCCGCGAAAAATGATCAACTAGTTATACTTACCTATTACATCTAAAATCAGGTTATTTATTAAAGAAAGTAGACGCAGGGATAGATTTCTGATTAGGCTATCTAGATATCCTCTTCACCACTACCTAACGAACCTAGGACAGAAGGGCGCTATAAAGCCAACTGCTAGGCACCATCAATCAAGCAAAGCAACATATGGGCTGAGATAGTCTTTCCAAGTCAAGTTGAACTTTCGAAATTTCGACATCAAGGATTTTGCCCTCGATCTCGCGTCCCTCGGATTTTCTGCAGCTTGCTCGACCTGAAAACCTAAAGTTAGCATACCGTCGGAGGAATCTTTTGGACATGGTTCGATGCCAAAATTGTGGCGGTAGACCTAGAACGAGGTGAAATAGAACGTACCCATTCCTTGCTCCCAGTCACAATATCATCTAAAAACTCGAAATGCATATCAAATATTTTCTCATCATCTGTGATGGATCATTAGGCATCTTATATCTTAAAAGACGAGAAGAAATCCCATTTTTTAACTTACGGTCTCCTAAATCTTCAAGACGACGAGTGATGGCGGTGACGAGCTCCGACAATTTGACCAATTCCCGCAAGATACGATTAGACTAAGTTGAGCGAGCTAGTCAGTTTTCAAGTCATGGCACCTTTTTCTTCTCCCGTCTTGAACGTACCATTATGCGTACAGTACCATAGTCGTGAACGCGCTGGTTTGCCGGGAAACCGGGGAGAGTGTTGTATTCCTCCAACACAGGTCTGTTAAGGGTCAGTTTTTTTTGCGCACACGGAATGCATCTGCCTTATTCAGTTCCTATTAGACGTACCGGTAAGCAAAGTTGTGATCACAAGCATGCTGCATAAACTTATCGGCCCACTCCTTGACTTGCTTAAACGATCCAGACGCGGAGCCAAGGCTAGACTTTTCAGACACGGCGCTGTCGGTGCTGGTCATGAATGTTCCCAGATTGCCTTCCTGAAACATGGTGATATCGACGTCGGCATGCTTGTCCACTTGCTCCATGCTATCCTTGACTGAAACGCTGATATCGCCGCTGACGCCCCAGAATCGCAGGGCAGCTTGCGCACTATAAACAAACGTAAGTTGCCCCATTCATTTAAACAGTAAAGTTTCATTTAAACAGTAAAGTTTCATTTAAACAGTAAAGTTTCATTTAAACAGCAAAGTGTTAAAAAAAAGACGTACTGGGCTTTGACTTCCTTTGTCTTGCTGCTGTCTTTGGCCCTGAAGATTAGTCGAGCCATTAGTTTGCCGCCTCGTTTATAGCCTAGTTCGTTTCAGCAAAAACCTAATGTAACACTAGCAAAGCAAGGACGGGCGATAGCCCTCGAGGTAAAAGAAAACTCTACCTTTGACCCATCTGTCTCCATGGGTTTGATGGAATTGATCTGGAATATAGCTCGCGGTATCAAAGCGTCCGTTCTCATAGTCTTGCTGCTTTTCAATTTCAATAGTAGCAACAAAGGTTAAAGCATCGTTGCTCATCTACAACATGTTAGAAACGACATAGATCCACCCTAAATTTAGGTTAAGCGAACCGTTTACACTTACCTTTGCTTGATCAAGATAGTGTCCCGAAACCGCTGCCGACTGGCCCCAAAAAGAGATGGCCGAGGACGCGCTTACATCTAGCGCGTGCATGTAGGAGCTATGACAGGTCCGTAAGGTTAGAGTAACGGTATTTTAAACCTACTTATGGCTCGTGTATAGAAGCTTACTCATAGTCCTCAGTCATCTTGAAATGAGTGTGGATCTTGCCTGTGCAGCCGGGAATGTCAACAACCGCACGCTTTCCGTTCTGTTCATCACCCTCCTCTGGAGCCACGTCGGGAAGGTCGTCAAAAATGGTGTCCGGGTCCGGTTCGGCAAAGTACTCGAGAAGATTGACGACCCCTGTCAGGTCAGCGCTAGGGGCCGTAAAGTTATAGGCGATTACCGGGTTCGTCTCGTTAAGGACGGTTGCCGGGTTTGTCTCGTTAAGCATGGTAGGGTTATCTCTTTTTGCGTTATCAGTCAGGGGAGCCACGACACCGACACGCAGACCCTTGCCGAGAAGCGTGCTATACCTAGTATAAAGTTAGTACCGCCGACCAGGTGGGACATCAAAACGGCATCTTACCCTTGTCCCCAACTCAAGGTACCTCCGATGTTTGACTTTTGCCTGTTGAGGCCTCCAGCAGAGCCCGCCGGGACATTTGTGGCGTCCGTGTCGGCGCTCTCGTCCTCAACGGCGAGCTCTGCGTCAGAAACCTCTCGAGTCTCAACAGGTAGTTCAGATAAGATCATATCTTCTTCGACATAGTCGACCTTGTCTAGGGTTAGCCCGTTCTCTAACAATACCATTCCGCCAACGTACATGCTTATGATCTTTAATGAACTTAAGTTCCTCGGGCGTGAATACTCCGGTGTAGCCTTGTAATCCGTAGCTAGAACCGTCGATGATATGCTTAACGCCAGTCTCGCTAGTGTCATCACGATTACTTCGCTTCTGGACACCTTTAACAGCTTTAAGATGCTCGTTAAGGTGGCCTTGGTTTAGACCTTCTTTCAGAATGACAATGTGGCTGTCGCATCAGAGGCATTAGATTCTCGCCTATAATTTCAGCGTACAATTTCTGTTTCCGGGGCTACTTACCCGACTGCCTCGCCGTTTGTACTTGCTTGCGGCAGTGCGTAACCCATTTGCGCAATGATAACGGCGAGAGCGACGTGAGAGAGAAGTAGCCTCATCGTTGCTCTCTGCGAGTTATTGAAGGAAAAGTAAAATAAGGTTTCAAGATAAAGGACTGTTCTTAGAAGAAGAAGATTCGTTGTTGTCGATGATATGAGAATGCTTGAGGTGGGTGATAGTTACTTATATTCAACTTCTATAGTCCGCTTTTAAAGCTGTCTCTAACTGCCACGCGTATAGAAGTGCGTGTGCTGTTGGGTCTGTTTACAAGCAGGCAGATAGATAGTACTCTGCCTAACCAGGAGAGAGACATAAATAGAATCACGCCCGGCAAGTTTTCCGAACTCGAGATTATTTACAGTGCTATTGTGCAGGTATGCTTCATCAGTGGATTCTTTACGAACCTCGGGCAGCTAATAGCATCTTGTCTAGGTCATTGATATATTAAACGGTGATATTAGAATCGTCCCATGAAATCTCTAAGCTACTAGATTCTCGGCGGTACTTAAGGGGCTTATAAAAAGATATAACCAGGTAACAGGAATAATAGAGAAAGGTTGATATATTAGAATACGTGCCGCTCTTATAGTTGACTCTATCTAATGAGGCTATGTAGCGAGTAAGTTGTTTCTTAGTGTAAAGTATAAATAGACTTAATACTAAAATCGTGGCTCGTGTATATGCGTAGCTAAGCGAAATGATAATAAGCTAAATTTTACCTAGGATCAGATGATGCTATACGATACGTCTTACCGAAGGCTTCATAATCCTGGCATCTGCTCTAAGTCGCTTCCACTTGACGGCTTTGCCTTCTACCGAGTACACTGCCTCTTAGCGAAGAACCAGGTATATACTTGGTAGATATGTTTGTGGCTCGCGTATGTGCGCAGCTAAGCGAAATGATGATGAGCTGAATTTTTTACGTGGGATCAGATGATGCCATGTAATATGTCTTACCGAAGGCTTCATAATCCTGGCATCTGCTCTAAATCGCTTCCACTTGACGGCTTTGCATTCTACCGAGTACACTGCCTCTTAGCTGAGAACCAGGTATATACTTGGCAGAGATGTTTGTGGCTCGCATGGCCAGACATGACCAAGCTGAGTTATTTACTTGGCGGGCTCAATTGCCGTCATTTTATACTTCACAATAATTATATCGGCTTGCCTTTAGTGTTTTCACTATATATAAGAAAAAGGATAAAACGTCTTCATACCACACTGGTTGTCAAGCTTCAGGTTCTTACTCACAGTCATTATCTCTGAAATACTCTTTCTACAGCAACCATCCTGCCGCGATGAAATTCACCAGTGCCTTTGCCTTGTTAGCGCTACCTTTCGGTATACTTGCGCAAGAACTTACACAGACTGGAGCACCTTGGGGCCTTCGTGCCATCTCGCATCGCAAACCGCACGCGCGCCCACGGCAGACCAGCCTTCGCCGATTCGAGTACTTTTATGATAAAATGGCGGGAGAGGGCACTTTTGGGTATGTCATTGATGGCGGCGTTCGCATCAGCCACAAGGAGCTTGAGGGGCGTGCTGAGAACCTCTGGACAGCGGATTATTCGTACCCAGGCAACGTGCCTAACTACGATGATAAGTCAGGCCACGGCACACACGTTGCCGGAATCATTGCCTCGAAAACCTACGGAGTGGCCAAGAAAGCCCATATTATAGCTGTCAAGGTGCCAGACCGCTCCGGAACGATGACGTCATCAAATCTACTGTCAGCTATCCATAGGTCTGTTAAGGATATCCTTGACAAGGGCCGTGTCGGCAAGGCCGTCATCAACCTTTCTCTGGGTGGCTCCTGCCAACAGAAATCAATTTCGCAAGCCATTACTCGGGCTGTGGCTAACGGGATCACCGTTGTGCAAGCTGCCGGCAACGATGGTAAGGACGCTAAAGACCATTGCCTCGCCCCGAATGCTAGGGCCATCACTGTTGGAAACATGGATCAAGATTGGACCGCATACAGTAATTCCAATTACGGGTCCACAGTGGATATATTCGGGCCAGGAACAGATATTCTTTCGCTTTCCAACGCAGACGATAAGAAGTCTCAGTTGATGACTGGCACGTCAATGGCGGCACCTCATGTTGCCGGTGTTGCCCTTACCTTCATGTCAGGCTCTCCCAAGCGTCGTCACGACATTGTGAGTCTGCTTGATTCGACTTGCACCAAGGATAAGATAAAGGGCGACTTGCGCGGATCTCCAAACAAGCTAGTCAACAACAACAACAAGAAACAGGAGAAGTAGGCACCGTTTCGTCATGCAGCTCCGTTTATTGCTTATACGGTTTACCTCAAGAGCCTCTTATAGAAGATTAGATTATTGAAAAGCATCTGCCTGAATGACTGTATACAAGAAATAGCCAACGACCTCTGATAACGTGATGACTCAAGTGACGGGCATTTACTACACCCGGCGATTTGCGTTTCGCCTCCAGCAGCTGCCTTGCTTATGTCTCTCCTCTTACTCTTGTAGATAATATCGCCGTGTAATCTAATGCGTTCTGCCACCCGCCATCCTCCCGGACGCCCATCACGACTAATGTGCTGATCAACACGCTATTATACTAGTGGTCGCCTAACGAATGGTCTAACATGGCGATGATGAAAGGCACTCACGCTAATAAGCTATTAATCGTGCTTGAATATGACCAGAGCACTCATTTCTGCTTCATTTTGCAGTGCTCCTGAATCTGGTTC
Organism: Aschersonia sp. MBC 622; assembly: GCA_030782805.1. Classification (NCBI taxonomy): domain Eukaryota; kingdom Fungi; phylum Ascomycota; class Sordariomycetes; order Hypocreales; family Clavicipitaceae; genus Aschersonia; species Aschersonia sp. MBC 622. Next base: position 12,870 of record JARJPL010000715.1, read on the forward strand.
CCAAGCTTTCTTTCAAGCCTACGATGATACATCCGACCAGTATCGGAACAAACAGCTGCGTTGTGGCACGAGCCAACCAACGTCTGAGGGGCCGTGCACAGGATCTCCACATCTAAGCCTCGATAATAACTCTAAACCATCTCTAATAAAAGAAAAAGACAACATGATTCACGGTGCTTAGATCGAATGTTAACCTTATTTCGACGCTTTATAGAGGATTTCATGATTTACTTGCTACGTTGATATTAGAGTTGACTGGGAAAATTCTAGTTTTGGTTTCTAAACTAGGGGTTGCTTCGCCTGTGGCTATAAATATCTTGGATAACTAGTAGCATTAAGAAACACGCATATATTACCAATTAAGAACAGAACGGAGACCGTAGTCTCTATAATAAGAACGGGTTAGCGGCATCGCCGACAGTGGGTAAATCGCCTTTGTCCCACACAGAAATGTGCTAATGTACACTTTATCACTACTAAGCCCTGCGTTACTGCTATGCACACGCTACGCATCGCCATCGCCAAGTTTCATGCTAGCTAATGCCCTGATCTTGAGTTTTTTGGTGACAGGTGACTGGTGACTCGGGATACA
>JARJPL010000719.1:0-34280 GCA_030782805.1 Aschersonia sp. MBC 622
GGGGGGGGGGGATCAAAGCAAGCACCGTTCGTTCGCGTTGGCCTTTGGGCACATCCAACCCATCAAGTAGAAAACGGGACTTGCACGGAAGGATCTGTCATGGATTGTGACAAATTTGTAACGTCTTGCATCCTGAAGAAGGCCGTGCAAGACTCTTATACGCGCCTCCTTGCTACCATTCTCGTTGTTGTCTTTTGTCCAGTTTGTCTAGTCTTGCGCTCCTCTGCGAGCTGCAACATGCATGCCGACCGCTCAAGAAAATATAGGAAAAAATCCCTAAGATTGTTATGTTTTCTGTATTTTTTACTTCTTCCTCCTCTCCTCCTGAGCAAAGAATATTGCCTCGAGGGGAGGTGCTGGACTTGACCGCCAGTCCCGAGGTGGTTCACTAATAAGGTAATAAATGCTACGCCAAAGTTGTACGGTTTGTGGACATTACCCTCGTGGGAAAGTGTGACGGGTACCCGTTCACGCCTGTTCGAGGAAGGCAGAAGAGGGACAGGAGTTTGAGCCGAGAATTTGCAGATGACCGTCTGACTCTTGTAAGACACGACGTAGATTGGTGCAAGACTTGCTTTTCTCCTTCGTTTTCTTGCTTCTCTTTTGAGAGGGAGGCCCATGATGCGGGCAGAGGCCCTTGTTGTTTCGATGGGCCACGGGAGCTGATCATTTTTCTTTCTTCTTCTTTCTATGATGAGGATCCAAAGCCATCATGGGCCGTGATATCATGAACTGACAAGGAAGGAAGAAAGAAAAAAAGGCAGAGTGGCTGGCAGATTTTCGTCTTTTCATCCCAAATAAGGTGACATAGCGTCCCCTCCTCCCCTCGAGGTAGCTTCCAGGCGTTGCACCGCGAAATCAGTTCTACCAGACAAAAGAGGTTGCGTAGTGCTGAATTCCGAAGGTCTAGGTCTTCTTTTTCTTTTTTTTCTTCTTGAAAAAAAATTATCCTTACACTACACAGTCAAGCACAAGTGGTTAAATCTAGCGCAAGGAGAGGAAGTCGCCGCGTTCGGAGGAGGTGTGAGCAAAAGAAGAACCGCTGGTTGTGGTAGGTATTGAGGTCGACGACGGGCTGGTCTAAAATGTACCACATAGTACCTTGATACCAGCTAGGGAGGGGGGAGGTGAAAGTCTTGGAGCGGTGCTTTCGTACCAGTAGACAAAAGAGCCTGCTGAGAAGGATCGGACCAAGACCAGAATAGCACTGCGGGCATGAGTAATAAGCTGCCGTAGCCGGAGGAAGAAAAGGAAAGATTGGGGCTGTTGGGCATCAACGAGAAGCCCGAGAAACGGGTTACCACAACAAGGTTCTAGCCGAAGTTTTTTTTTGTTCTCATGGAGTGGCTCTCTTTTTCTTAGTTATTTTCTCATCACCTTTTCTTGTGCTCAACCGGGGGGGGGGGGAGAAAAGGAGGGTGGCATTCAACCAAAGAGAGGCCACAAAGACATGGCCGCATAACAGGCCGGGTGGAGATGTCGACCGCGTGTGGTGTGCGTGTGGTAGCAGCGGCGGCCGCCGGTGGGAAGAGGAGAGAGAGGAAGAGGGCTTGGCTATAGCGGCGGAAGGGGAGTTTGAAAGTTTCTATTCGGTAGCGTAAATTGGACTTTAGACTCATGATCAAAAATAAACCGGCTGCTGGTTGGAGGAACAGATCTGTTGAGATGGATGACTGGCGCCCATCGAGAGGCGGCGGAGGAGGCGTAGGATGCTTTGCGCCCAAAACAAAAACTGTTCGTCTTGGTATCGCGGGGCGGACTGGAGATGTGCCAACATGTTCAACAGAGCGTACCTATGAAAATGAGCTGCCACGATGGAAAGCGAAGCGGCGTTATTGCTAGAACGGGGAAGGACAAAAGGTACGTAGCATGTATGTAGTCAGGTGGCGGTGACGAAATATGTTTGTCGTCGAACGGTGTGGTGGTGTTGGTTTGCAGTGTGGGTGGTGTTCACTATTTACCTAGCTATTAGGTACCTACCTACCCAGATACCTTTGCTACCTACCTTAGGTATCCGTACCTTGGGTGGTGGTGCGCGGACAAAGTTGTTGCTGCTCAGGTACCTTTGGCCGCAAACACAGTGTGTGAGGTACTTATCCCTACGACTTCTTCATCGACTCTCTCCCCCCCTCCTTAAGCCACCATTCATCAAAGTATCTACGCTTCACAAACAACGCGACAACAAGTAACCACAAGCGTAATCAAATTTATCACAGAACGACAAGAGATATTCTGTCTGTACACAACACATGAATCGGAACCACCATCCCATCCATCCATTATTCCCCCTCCCCCCATGTCTGACACGCCCGCAGAGCGGGAGATCCAACCCAATCAGGCAAGGGGTAAAGCTGCCGCCTGATGAGCGCCATGCATCTACGACATTTCTTTCTGCCTCATGGCGTCTCGCGGACTTTGTGGTCCTGTGACGACTTTTTTGGCCTGGTTCCCCTCTCTGTGGAGAACGTAAATGGATACATACGACCGCATTGCTCTCTGATTTATTAAATACCTAGTGAGTACGGAGTGCTCCGTACGGGCACAGTTAGAGGCTGTCCTTTCAACATACACACACACCACTCCACGCGGCAAGCCTAGGCTCGGGCCCTGGTTTGACCATGTCTAGCTGCCACCTTTTTTATCTCTTTCCCTTTTTTTTTATAGAATTCTTTCTTTCTTTCTTTCTTCCTGGTGACCGCGGGGACAAGGTTAGCCTTGTACGAATGGGAGGCTGCCCCGAGGAGTACAAAGTGTGGAGGTTTTGTTTTTTTGACATGTCCGGTGTCACTTATCCGCAAATTAAAACACATGTCGTTCTGGTTTTTTTTTTAAGAAAAAAAAAAAAAATAACCCCCCCCCCGAGAAATCTTCGATATCGGTTTTCTTTGCCATTTTTTCTCAATCATGGTGTGATTCATCTTGACTGATCATTCGGCACTGTCGACCAGGGTTTTGGCCTGCAGTGCTAACTAGAGTGCCCCCCTCCTCGACTACATACATACTCGCCTACCTCATATTGGAGTCACAAGCCACTCTTAGCCTGTAAAACTCAATGCTCGCATATGGTCCGACGCCGTGCACCCTTTTTTCTCTCTTTTTTTTCGTTTTTTCGAGCATGCTCATTCGTCCATTTCCCAGCACGCACATCGGACTTTGCTTTCCTTCCAGGGCATCTGAACAGCTTTGGAGTATGATTATCAAGTACACCGGCGGGCCACACGCCCCTCTCTCCCCTCCTCTCGGTCCCGGTCCTCGGGTACCTGCTTCGTCGCTATCTCCTTCTCAAGTATTCTTTTTATCTCTTGATGCCCAAGAAGCCAACCGAACGTATGAATGACGCTGCTGCCTGTTCCTCTCACACCGTTGTTGGAGGAGCGAAGACGAGCCGCGCCACCCCATGCCCACAACGCTGCTGATTCCGTACGTCATGTGTCCTTGTCTGCTGCGATCCGGTTCTAGCCCCAAGTTCCCTTGTATACCAACGCAATAGCAAAAGGAAACGAGTGATTGTAAAGGAGGGAAAAAAAAGGGTTAAAAAAAAAGAAAAGCTGCACATGGTCAGGCACGACGGAATGCCAAACTGCAGCAAAGTGCTACGGGGTTGAAGCGCTGCAACCTACATGGCCGAGTACAGCCTGCCCTGATTCACAAAGCCTGTGTGCGTGTAACTGTAGGTAGGGAAACGGTGCGATGCGTTTGGTGAGCCGTAAGCCACGAGGTTCACTGTTACGCTTGTGCTGCCATCGGGAGTTTGTAATTAGCCCCTCTCTCCCTTGGCGTTGAATGGTAAATAGAGCGCTGTGGCTGTGGGCGTGACCACGGGAATGGACGGGCCTTGCCGGCTGAGAGTGGGCTTGGCCTAGGACTTCAGCCAGAGAGCGAAGCGACAAAGCCCAAAGCTGTCCTCGTTACCTCGTTCCGCCGCACATGTTGGCAGAGCTTAGCGGTATACGGCCCGCGGTCTGAGGCCTTACCAATAGGTGGCCGAGCTGGATACATACGGTGATGGGAGGTGGTTGTTGTATGAATGGCGCAGAACGACACTGCCACCGCGCGTAGTAATGAAGGGGGGTACCTTTTGGTGGGCGTTGTATCAGCTCGTTTGTGCCTGATCGGTGATGCTAGAGTAAAGTTGAGGGTCAGCAGCCGTCTCCATGATGCGTCGGGGAAAATGCCCGCTTCTGACCGCATCTTTGGTTGTCAGTGGTCTGTTACCCAGAAGGCCTGCTTTGGTGGCCCCCGCGGGGGGGGGGGGGGGCGACGGCTCTTTTACAAAGACAGGGAAAAAAAACCTCCAAGTTATTTAGACCCGAGTACTGGGATAGAGAGCTTGAAACACGCGTATAATCGAAAAGGCAAGCCCAATGCTGAGTTTGAACGAGACCTGTTGGACATGGGTCCGCGATTGTAGAGGCCGTTCTCGTCCGTGAATGGATCGGATCGGGGTTCTGGAGAGATCAGAGTGTGACTTGAGAACCAAGGTAATTTGCATCCCGTGCCTCTTCAAACTTTGGTGAATGAGCCAGGCAGTCGAGCTGTTACGCGAGGACTGATTGTGCATGTGGGATGCAACAGTGTACCTGATGGTCACCCATGGGTTGCGGCGGCGCAGAGACCGGTAGACAGGCCATTGGAACCCCGTCGACTGTTTTCGGTTCACTTTTGGTGCCACCCACTTGTTGTGATGGATAAGATCTGTCAGCTAATAATAAAGACTTGTAATAAGCGCGGTGCAGGGAGCAAGAGGTAGGTAGCATCTGATGTATGATATTAATAGTCCAAGGCTCGCCCGTCCCGACTTGGCCTGGTCTTTTCTTCTGTATCATTCTTGAACAAGACAAATTTGTTACATTGAGAGTAGAGCCGTGGTATTTGTTTGCCAGATTCTGCTGTATATTATTGCTGCTTATTGATTTTCGATCAACAACTGTTGAGGTTGCCTGTTGTACTTTTTGGTGCTGGAACTGCCTGCGGACGAGCTGCACAGCTTCATTGCTGATATATACGACTTGCTTCGTCTCTCGATTCTTGAAAAAGATTTGCGGCCTTTTTTCTTCTTTTTTTCTTTTCTTTCTCTTTTTTTTTAGTCTCTCGTTTCTTCTTCATCTTTTCTCGACCACGAGATCTGGGTCTTGTTGCTGTTTGTCTCGACGACCAACGATTGCTGCCTCGACCGACGGCCTCGAAGGCACGACACGGACAAAAGCACGATTGTAGCGACGACGCTGGTGCAGCCCCCTGCACATCATCTGGATTGATCTGCGAGGGTGAGTGAGTTTTCCATGCTGCCTATTTGTGTCGAGAGGCGAGGAGAGGGAAACCCCCCCCCAGTACCTCGATAGCTGCCCACCCACAAAACACCCCGCCCCTCCCAGCACCAGCAACACCACCACTATCACTAGGTACCTACACTACCATCACCACCACCACCACCAGGCAAGGTAAACGGGCTCGCGCCATTTTCCTTGATCGCAGCAGCTTTCTTTGGGCACAGGGGACCACTGCAACCTGGAACCACAGCGCCGTGTGCTCTTCGGCTTGAGCGCCGTGACTGCTACAACAACTAGGTACCTACCTACACTTGCTACTAGTGGTACCTCATCCCCGAATTTTCGTGAAGAGGTACTTTGCTCATCAAAAAGTCGGCGCTGCCTCTGCTGCTTTTCCATTAAAGCTTTCCCTCCCCCGCCACAAGGCCTGCCTCGTCTACTTGCCTCTCCACTTTCTTGCCGCCCGTCCATATCCCATATTTATCTCCCTCATCCATCTTCCTGCATGCGCCTCTTGTCTCGCCGCCGTCCTATCCTTCTCTCATCGTTATCACTCTGCACAAAAGCATCTTTCCCTCTTCCTCTTCTTCTTTCACCATTCTTACAACCATTTAGCCCTTGTTCCCATCTTCTACCTCCTTGACACTGCACTCTTACGCAGCGAGACGGCCGCTGTCTTTGTTCATCCCCTCCCGCCCGCTACCAGCCTCTTCTGTCCCACCATCGGCACCGTCTTCACCTTGAGCCTCTGCGCACAATACGCCTCAGCTCCCTCGACTAGCTAACACTTTCGTCGCTTCGCCCAGACCCCCTTCTTTGTCTTTGCTTGCGCGTTCGCCTCCTCTGCCCAGCCTTTGCTGTCTCGGCACCGCGTCTTTTGCTCCCGTCTGATCCGCAGTCTGATTACTTGTCTGGATCGCCGCTCGCGCCGACAAGCCCTTCCCTAATATTTACGGAACAGGCATCGCCTCGCACGCGACGCGACAAACTCGTCGTGCCATCCGCCTTGCTGGTCTGGCTCTCCTATGCAGCTCTTCGCACGCTCTCAGGCCCCCGTGGTTTCTGCCGCAACTGCCTCCAACGTCGATGAGCAGCTTGTCAATTTCTTTAGCCCCAGTACCTTGGACAATTCCTCGCAGCATTCGCCAGACATGACAAACAGTCGCAGAGAATCCTTTGCTACGGGACCGCCGCTCTTCTCCCCCAAAGCCGAGGACTGGCACTCTGTCGATATGCAGTCTATTCCCTCGAATAATCCCTATGCCGACCACCACGAACCCGCGGCATACCTGCGAATGGACCACGACAGTAGCCATGGCTTCGCCGCGCCCTCGACTAGCTCATGGGGCATGGCAGCCCAAACTTCCCTACCACAATTTGACCCTGCCGTCGCCGCTGGTTTTGAAGTCCCGGCCACCATCTACCAAAATGCTGCTCATGCCCCCATGCCCTTCCCCAGCATCTTCGGCCCCATGCCCACCGAATCCAAGCACGAGCACGTCTCTCCAAAGAATGACTGGACCTCAACTTCTCAGCCCATGCATCAGACCACTGCAGCCGCCGCTTCTGCTCCTGATACCGATCAGCTTGCCTCCCACGGCGACCTGCGTCGCGATGGTGTCCGCAAGAGGAATGCGCGCTTTGAGATCCCTCCTGATCACAACCTGAACAACATTGACCAACTCATTGCTGAATCTACCAATGAGCTGGAAGTCAAGGAACTCAAGCAACAAAAACGTCTTTTGCGCAACCGTCAAGCCGCCCTGGATTCTCGGCAGCGCAAGAAGCAGCATACTGAGCGGCTAGAGGACGAAAAGAAGCAGTATACGGCAACTATCGGAGAGCTGGACATGGAAATGAACTCGGTACGACTGCAACTGGAGGAGTCTCGCCGCGAGTGTCAAATGTATATGCAATACTGCGAAACTCTTACCCTTCAAAAGGAAGAGATGATCCGCAATCACACCATCGAGTCGCGAGAGCTGCGCAAAAAGGTCAGTGTGCTCACCGAAAACATTGCTGCCCTCGAGAGCAACTCTGTGCCCACACCGGGTCCCAGTGGTACCACCATCAACGGACCCTTTGGTGAAGTTGACAGCATGTGTATGCCTGGCGGATGGGATAATTCCAACTTCCTTCCGCAGTATGGCATGATGCCCGAACTCCCGAAGCAGAGCATGCAGCCATCTGTAGCCAAAAAGGCCCACTCGGGCTCCTCTGCTGAAGCCGAGAAGACGGCCACTCAAGGTGGCCTGCTATTCATGCTTTTCCTTGTTGGCGCCTTTGTCATGTCAAGTCCTTCCCCACCTGCCATCCCCCGCGTTTCTGAAGATGTCCGGTCCGCCTCACAAGCACTGCTCGACAATGTTCTCAAGGAAGCTGGCATGCCCTCATCTACTGCCGCCATCCAGCCCCTCCACTCTTCCGCCAGCTGGGGTGATATGTCCAATAGTGTTTCTATGGCCGGTGTTTCGACTGACGGAGTGGCTGCTCCGATGCTCGGCGAGCTAAATGACTTCATTCAGCCCAGTCGCGAGCAGACCAACGAGCAGGCCTTCTCCATGTCTGCGGCACAGTACAATGGTGTGAGCGACCAATCCTTCATGCAGAATGGGCACCCGGACAGAGTGTCTGAGCAGAGCCAGGGTCGCAAGAATCTGGCTGCCGCACTCGCCGAGATTCGCGCAACCAACAAGCAATCCGGATCTGCTGACGTATACACACGCACGCTTCTCTGGGATCAAATTCCACGAGATGTCGTGCGAGACTTTATAAAGATGTTTGCGGAAAACAATGCCGCACAGATTGACCCGCAGCAATGCAACGAAATTATGTCCTGATGACAAATTTTTACAAAGTCCATTCTCAAATTTGGAGAACGACGATACTCTCACGATTACGACTACAATTCACGGCCATCTTGCTTTTTCTTTGCTTCTTCATTTCTCGTTCATAATGTTTTCTTTTTCCATAACCGTGGCCACCTTTGTGCCGAGCAACCACGGCGGTACATGCGAGCGCTCTTGCGCAACCCACACTCTCAGACTTGTTGCTCACGCAAGAGAAAAGCCTCCACGGGTCCCTTTTATCTGAATATTTGATAATCTTGGAGGCACATCTATTCTACTTACTGTTTTGTCCTGCTTTCTCTTTTTGAATCTCCTTTTTCTCTTGGTTTTGATCAGCGAGCGACTCGAGCGTGCATTTAGGGTTTCGAATCGGATTTCCTTCTGGTGGTTTTTTTTGACTGGTTCTATGGGCGTTGAAATCGCCATACCATTTTCGCGTTTCTCAGGTTCTGTTGCCCCTTTGAAAATGTCTCGCGTGAATGGGCGGTATGATTTCTATTTGCAAGCAGTGATGTGCTTGTGATTGGGAAAGCATTACCTCGTTGCCTTTTTCTGATATTTGACCCAGCGATGGACGAGTGGACTGATATGACTATAATGACCTTGAAACTTTTCGAATGAACCCGTCACTCTCTCTACATTTCAGACTCTCGCGGAAGCCCTGCCAACGTTGAGAATATGTCTATGGGCTTTGCGGGAGTCTGAGAAACGATTTATGAATAATACAATTAGCATTCGAATCCGGCCGTGCACTTTTCCGCTGTACTTGATTTACCGTGAAGAGTCTGAAAGTAAAGAAATAATGAGTACTGCTCTAGCTGTCAAGCAAATATGGACAAGGTGTATAGCAGCGGTGATTGATTAGTTAACTTGAGAAGAAAACGAGTGCAGATGGCACAAAAACATCTAACCGGGCCCTGGACTAATAAAACACTCGATTCCGGCTTTCTGGTTGAGCTTACTCCGAACGGATACAGACGTGCAAAAAGGAAGAGTTTACCAGAAACATGGTGAGCCGTCGAGCATGTAGGTCTCGGACAGTCTTGGCCAAAGTCTAAGACAATGGACAAGGCCGCCGCAGAGACTTTCTTTTCAGGCCTTCACTGCCTTGTCGATTTTATCATAATAGGAAGAGCAGTAGCAGCAGGACGAGGAGGACGAGGAGGCGGCATGGCGGCGTGATTCTAAACTTGGGGGGGGGGGGGCTGGTTGACTGGCTCCCGACGCGCTGCGCTGAACTAGTGCCTCCCTTGATGTCTTTTTTAAATGTCAGGTGGCGATTGCCCTTTTTTAGCCCTACTTTTTGTTCAAAACCTTTTTGCATTTGCAAGAAATGGGGGCTAAACCCGGTGCTCTCTATTTTCCCCCTTGCTGCGGTGGAAGAGCTCATCTCAACACGATGAGGCTACGAGGAATACACGAGGCTGGAAGTTTGCAAACGACATATTTTGCCGTTGTTGTGCGATGCACGGGACAGGCAACATAACGTGGGTGAAAGAGAACGATAGGAAGAAAAAAAAACACATCCGCCGGAAGTGGTTTACAAAGTAGTGCTGCTCTTAACATTGGGCTTTTGGGGGGGTGAGCTCGCGGCCTGCAGTCGAACACAACGGACTAGTCACCTGGGGGTCGAGAGATGCAACAGTAAGTACGGAGTAGAAGAAATCGTTCTCGGGAGAGTAATATAAAGGTAGAACAAAGTAAATATAGGATATTGATACCGCTTAGTGATGCTGGCCGAGACTAAGTCGCAAACAGAGGTATAATGGCAAAATGAAAAGGCGACAAGGAAAACGAGAAAGAATCGTGCGAGAGAGTTCATCAAAGTCCCCTCCATCCTCCCTCCACTCACCCGAAAGTGAAAATACATGGTTGTTTCTTAACGGCTGGAGGCATCCAGTGCTCCCTGCATCCGCAAGGTGTCAGGTAAGCCCTCGTCGCCATCGGCGCACGAAAGGTATCAAAACAAAGGTCATACAGTAGCCACGATGGACACTCAGAGTGCTCTGTCTCCTGTCTAGCTATCTAAAGGACGGCTGGCTGGCATGGGTTTACTTTTTCTTCTTGCTGCCACCCTCTTCGATCGGGTCGTACTTTTCCTTCCAAATCCTATCAAGACAAGACCGACCTCATTAGCCTTTCCCCGAATTCACGCAGTTTGGAATAGATTGAACAAAAAGCCACAACAAGGTGCAATGCTGGGGCTACTGTGAACCCTCGGCCAGGCCGCGCAGCCGGCCCGCATGGCCACATCATCAGCGACCCGCCCTCGGAGGCACAGCAACGCGTGCGCTGACTGGTCTTGCCTAAGATGCAGGAGCGGATTGACAACCAGTACGGTGCGTCCACGACAGTCTACCATGTGGCAAGGTTGCATGAACAAAGGACGCGAAGGAGGGCTGGTCTTGCTTACCATGAGTTGCCTAGGGTCTTGTTGCCTGCCTTTTCTGCTAAGCGATAGTACTGAGCTGCTGTAAACTACACGACATATGACCGTCGCGTTAGCACCAGATACACAAGTGCTGGGTGTGTTGCGGCCAGTTCTGGCAGCGTTGGGCAACAAGGGGAGGAGGATCGTCGAAGGATGGGCATCAAAGCCCCGTCCTCGCGTGGCTCATGCAGTAAGATATAGCAGAGGCATGCGCAGCAGGGTGGGATTCGACAGGCAGCATACAGCTGCATAGCTGCAGCCTTCGATGTGGGCAGTTCGTTGCAATGACAAAAAAACGCACCTTGTCCTTTTTGCAGCCAAAGCCTTGGAGGTAGCACCGGCCCGCCTCGTTCATGGCATCTGCACCTCACGCATTAGCACCGCATGACAACTTGCACAATCTCCTCGTGCGAGGGAAACGCTGCTTTTCTGATAGCCCACAAGGTACTTGAGCACTCACCAGTATCGCCGAGGTTGGCCGCTGTTTCGTAATACTATACACAGACGCACGAAGAGAGCGCATCGTTAGCCATCGGGCGCACTAACTACTTCTTCTGCTTCACGCCACACCCTCTACTGCAGAGAATCAACGTACCTGCCTGGCGCCGACGGGATCCTTGGGTACGCCTAAGCCGTCGCGGAAGCAGTTGCCCAGCTCATAAATTGCGAGAACGAGCTCGCCCTTGGCCGCGCCGCCGCGCTTGATGCCCGCTTGGAGGGCCATGGCCTCGACGGTGGCCGCGTTGGACGCCGCGGCTGAGATGTACGTGACAGCCCGCTCCGTGTCTGGCTTGCATCCCCAACCGTGCCTGTTTTACTCTGTCAGTCAAGTTACATTATCCACATTGTGTTTGTCACATCACTCCCCGACACGCACCGTAAGGCTATTCCGAACATGACCTGGCTCAGCGGACTATTGGCGCCCTGAGGGTCAGCTAAAGTTTCGAAGATGGCCGTCGACTGCGCCACGTCGCCGGCCTCGTGCAGTCGAATCGCCTCTTGAATAGCATCGTCAATCTTTTTCGACGATACAGCTTTCGGCGGCGCCAACCCCGGCGAGTTGCTCCTTGATCTACTCCGGCCACCTTCCGCCGACGGAGTACCACTGCCCACCGCCGCCGTAGGCGCAATATTCAAGCTCGCCATACTGCCCTCCAGGCTGGGAGACCCCGGCGCGCTACGCGCAATCTTGTTTTGCTCGGCCAGCAGCGTGGCCCGCTGCTCCCACTGCGCCTCGTCGGCTGTGCTCACCGTGATAGCTGGCAGGTTGTCGGGCACGCTGTCCGACGACTCCGGCTGGCGGTGTCGCAGGTGCAGTCGCTCCGAGAGGCGCCGACGGCGGGTGCCGCTGCTCGACTGGGTACTGGCCTGCGACGACACTGAGGCGCTGCGCGAGCGGTTCGAGTGGAATATGGACAGGCTGCGGCGCAGACCGCTACCTGGTTCTTTGGAGGGAGAGAGGTTTTGCGCAGGGCTATCGTCGTCGTCGTTGTCGTGGGGCGCGGGGGCGTTATGCCGCGGAGGACTCCTGTTGCTGCTGAGTTTTTCGTCGCCAGGATGTATCACCTCCATGGAAGCTGTGTCGGACCGTACAAAGGTAAATTCGGGAACATAGCCGTTTTGACCGATGATGTTGTTGGTCTTTTCCGTGGCGGCGGCGGGGTTGTGCTCTGCGCTGCTATCGTCCCTCCTCATGAGCCTATCTCGCAGGCCCATTGTGTATAATCTGAATAAAATCTGCTGATAAGTATATCGTGGTTGAAAGAACAGAAGGAATGACAAGCCCGTTAGATGTGTCCCGGCTTCTCTTTTTCAAAGCGCATAAAGGTTGGCGCTTGTATGGCGGCTACCTGCTGTTTCAAGTAGAGTGTGACGACGTGTGCTTGACAGGTTGCCCCAGATCAGCGGCGCGCCGATTTCAAGTCAGCCTTGGAGGGGCTTTGCTGCACTGTTCTATATTTGGCCTCTTGACCAGCTATGCGAGCGTACCTAGCCACCCCTTTTGTCGCTCATCGGCCATCCATCACATCAAGGAAAGTGCCGTTTGATTCGTGTGGCGGAGCTGTTGGGATAAGCCCCAGGGTGGTGGTGGTGGGCGGTGCAAACTGATGAACAACGGTGAGAGAAGGCGGGGGGAACTGGACGTGTCAGTGTTCAGCCTGGATATTGGCCACACTTTAGAGGCGAGTTGGACTTTCAAGGTTACGCAGTGTTGCGTAATAAGAGACGCTTACAGTCCCAAGCTTTAAGTAAAATCCGATGCGAGGGGCAAAGGAGGGGTCCCTGATTCGGGGTCTCTTTGACGTCTCAACCGAGCCCGCCACTACTGCGATGCCCCGCTTGGTCGAGAAGTCGCCTTGCGGCTTCCCTTTCAACATGGGACGATCTTCGGTAGCGCTAATGCAGTAGACGGCATGTATATGATGGTCATCTCAGTTTGCATAATCTGAGAGGAGCTTGTATTTAGTTTTCGCTGTGAGGGCATCTCTTGAAATCTCGTAGTACGGTATCATGCCCACTCGTTCGGGTCAGTCGTTCTTCAAAATATAGCTGCTTCGTCGCCAGATACATCAACACAATTCCATGCAAAGCAATATATCAAATCATCATTATTTTCATTTGTTCCTCGAATGCATTATGTACTTCGCTCTTCTTCTATTTCCTCGATGTCTAACGTTATAACCCCGCGGCAGTGTAGGCGTCTTGGGTATAAGTCGAGTAATAAATCCCCCTCACGATGCCGGGTCATTTTGCTATACCAAAAAAAAATACTCGCATGTCGGACAAGTCTTGTACGTTGGAGACGGGCTAACTTCACCCAAAGGGCAGAGCTGCCCTGGTCGGCTAGCACCTGCAGCACCGGTACATTCTGCAATGTCAGCTACAATGGGATAAAGTCTTTGCCGTTTTCAAAGTCAGAATCATCCTCATCGGCTTGGAGAAACTCTGCAACATCGTCCGAATCAACGTCGTCCGAGTTGTCAGGCTCTTCTTCGCTCGAAACGTCCTGCATGGTAGCGTCTTGCTCTTGTCGCACTTGGTTGCGAAGCAAGCTAGCCCGTTCACGATGAGGAAGTTTACAACCTTTGGTCTTACATGTGCCTGTGTTGCTAAAGGCGGGGCATTCGTATACGTGTCGTTCGGTGCACTCGCCGCCTTTGCCGCAGTAACCACGATAACCAAAGTCTTCGCAGACAGCTGCAGTTGGCAAAGCCGCAGAATGCGAATACTGGCAGTTGGGGTTGGAGCAATTTCCCTTGGCGAAATGTAAACAGTTTGGAACCCGCTCCATAGTGAGTTCGTGAGAGAGATCGCAGTGTTCACCGTTGATACATCGACCTTCTTTCAGAAAGTCTTTGCAGACGGCAACCTTGTTTGGGTCGTGCTGATATCGACATGACGGCCCTTTCGAGCATGATCCTGCGACAAAAGTTAGTTCATCCCGGACGTATCCTCCACATTTGAATCGTAGCGTTTGCGCCGACTGTGACGCTCAATGAGAAATTACCGGTCGTGGAGAATATGTTGCATGGCTCGTCAACTTTCTTGACGGCCCCGGGGCGTCTAATATTCCAAGTTAGATGCTTGTCGAGACACAGAGCGTCTACATACCGGTGGTCCTTGACGACTCTGTGGGCGACAAGATTGCCAGTCTTTGTGCGGTGAAATCGCACGCCAGCAACAGCTGTAGTTTTCGGGGTCGAAGGGGCATCGCTAGAATTGTCTTGCACGGGCATCAGATGACAGCATGTTTCAATAGGCCTGGTTGACTTACCGGCTGCGCGTACGAGCTTCTTGCCCCCATCTCTGACGAGGAACCGGATGCTATCGATCATGATTTCCGGCTGCTCGTGATTTTGAATAGAGCTCCCTTGGCTCTGCTGTATAAAGTTGTTGAAACGCGCTCTTTCACTATTGTGCTGCCTTGTTAGTTTGCGCTTGCGAGTTTCCTCTATCGCTTGAGCGCGTGATTGCGCTTGTTGTTGATAGATGTTGGCGTTGATAAGCTGCTTGTGGCGGTCTGTCCTGGAAACCCACTGCGCGTTGTCGCTAGTGCTCACAGGCGTCGAAGGTGACGATTCAGATGAGCTTGCATGCGCATTCAGATTCAACGTGCGGTGCCGATGGACAGGCGGGTGGCCTATACGATATCCTCGGCCGCGGTACGAAGTGCCACGATAGCGAGGGGTTTGTTCTGTTAAAACCGATGAGAACCAGGAGCCTGTGAGATATGGAGCTGTAGACGTACGGCGAAGGCTGCGCGAGCTTTGCGACGGCTGAAAGCCAGCTTGCTGGTTCTTGTGGCGATTGATTTGCCCTGCTCAGTTAGTACTATCTGATGGGCTTTTTTCTTTCTCCTTTTTCTAAGGTGCATAACGGCTTACCAGCAAGGGCGCTGATGCGATCTAACAGCTCTCTTTCTTCCTCTGACATTATGAATGAATGTGCGACTTGCAAGGTGCCGGCTTTTGCGGTATTGTGTGATGTAGAAGGGAAGGGAAAATGATGGAGTGGCGATGGAGTAGGGCAGCCATGAATCACTGTAAATGAGCTTAGTCATGCGCTGTTGGTGCTGTGCCAGGACGCGACCATGGGAAACAACAACTCTGCGTTACTTTCACATAGTCGCACACACTGAAACTTAGTTTGGAAGCAATATTCTCTTGCATTTCGCCGAGCAAACTTCCCTGGTCGATTAAGTTATTATCCTTACTGTGCGCTCGCCTCGAATCGGGCCGAGCAGAAACAGCAGAAGAAATGGCCAGTTGGGATCTGCTTGACGAGCGAAGCGAGACGGAACTTCACAAGGCGCGTCTCCTTAATGTGGAAGAGAAGCCATTCAAGAGAATTACAAAGCGACTGAGCACGGTATCATCAATAGTATCAAAAATTACAGACGAGGAGGAGCAATCCGCGACGACAGCACCCAATACAGAACAGCTCCGGGAAGACTTGACGCTCGACTTTGCCGCCTTTGACAGCAGCATCGCGCGACTACAATTTCTCCACGACGCCAATGAGCGCGAAAGAACGCGATACGACAACGACAAACAAAGAATATTGGACGAGTGTCAAGCCGTTCGCGCGAAGAATGCCGAGCTCCGCGAGCAGCTGGATGGCGCCCGGGCGAAGCTCGCACAGCGCAAAAAGTTTGATGAGCTGGCGGACAAGATTACCAGTAACAGACTGCTACGCCCGCGTGAGGATCAGCTGGCCAACCTCGCCAAGTTGGAGGAGGAGTGCCGCGAGCTGGAGCGCGAAAGTGAGACGTACACAGGGACTTGGAAGGAGCGTCGCGACCAGTTTAACAGAATCATGGATGAGGGAATGCTGCTCAGACGGCAGATTCGAGACGAAAAGGAAGAGGTGGACAGGAGAGAGGGCATGAACGAGGGCACAGAGGATGACGGCGCACCGACGCCCAGACCTGATCTGAACGGGAGTGCCACGCCACGGCCGGAAGGCGATGGGCAACACAAGGACGACGACGAAGGCGACAAGGGCGAGAATGGCTCTGCGGCTACGCCGGCAGGGGAGCACTTGCAAGTTCCACGTCTGGGAAGCGGCCGGGGGTCCAAGAATGCCAGTGCTTCTGCTAGTACTACTGCGACACCAAAGCCAGAGCAAGAAGAAATTGACCGCGAAGATGATGATGGGGATGACGGAGAGGTGTCTGGCGAAGATGTGGATATGGATGGGCATGATTCGGATGGTGCACCTGAAGCAGGAAATGAAAGAATGGAAGTTGACGAGTAGAATAGAGCGAAGACGTCGTTTGTATTATGGTGCTTTCTGCCAGCGATACCTTTGGGACAAGCGAATGCAGAGGTGTATATTCGAGATACCCCTAGACTAGTAAAATTATGTATGATCATGTATCGCTTTCTCTGCCGTCCTCAAGCTCTTCCTTTAATCTGGTATCACTAATTCAGGGTCGTTCGTTGTCGTTCGTTGTCGTTCGTTTAGACAGCAGCAGCCTTGGCCTGGGCAAGCACCGTCTTGGCCTGAGCAATCTCGGCCTCGGGGGCGGCCGCCTGTTCTGCGGTCGCCAGCTGGTCCTCGAGCTTGGCCACCGCGTCGGCGATGCGCTGCTTCAGGGGCCCAAAGACGGCCTTTGTTTGCTCGATGGCGGTTTTCTAACACGCGACGCTGTTAGCCGTTTGGGGCGCTTACAACAAGGTTGCGAGTGCCGCGTTCGCGTCCGCAGCTTTTTTTTTTCTTTTTGCTTTTTCCTTTTGCCTTACCTGCTGTTTCAACATAAACGCGCCGTTGCCGTCCTCATCGGCGGCTCCGGTCTTTGACTTGGCTTCGAGGTCCTGAACCGTCTTCTCTTGGTCGGCGAGCTCCTTGTGGTACGAAGTTTCCTCTTTGAGCAGCCGCTGCACAGAGCTGGTGGTGATGGCGAGGGCTGAGGGGGCGGGCATGGTGGCGAGTTGCTGGGGTATTAAGTTTGTGTATTATATCTGGTATGAGCTTGCCTGACAAGCTTGAGTAAAGCTTCCTCTTTTCAACGAGGAAAATAGCGAAGAAGTCGGTTGCGCAAGGAAGTGGGAGCAACGTGGGGTTTCTCGAAATGGCGGGACACTTGGTGGGCTGCTGCCACCCCCACTCTCCCAGTTCATCAGGCGCATGTCTTTGCAATACAATTTTTGCGCGTATGCTGAGTCTAAAGAGATGAGCAAGCAAAGGCTAGATGTTATAGATCGTGATGCGATACATATAAATGTTATGATAGCCGGCTATTGCATTTACTTCCAGCACAAGCTGGTGTAGCTGATTGTATGAGCGCGGCGCTGGACGGCGAGCACGCAACACGTTGAGTCACTTCGCCTCATACACCAAAGTTTGTCGAAAACGATGTTCAAAGAATCTTGCTTTTCATCAGTCAAAGCTCGCATGAACGCAATGGAGGCGCCCGGATTCTGACACGAAGTGTCTGCTGAACCAACCAACAACCTACCAACTCTCATCCTCGCTCCGACGGCTACGCTTACCAGTCCACTATCGTCAATATATTGACAATCCTTTAGAGATACCCGAAACCTACAAGTCGCTTGAGATACTATTCAAGTGTCAGATCAGCGTTTTTACGTACATAAATCTCACAGTGCATCATTCAACCACTCACCTGGTCAATATCAAGCCGAACGTTCTCTACCGCAAAATGATGCAGGACCCGAGCCGAGGCAGAGGCGGCTGCTGCATGGAGTTGAGCATCTTCTTTCACCACATGCTCCGCGGTCTAGAATTTCGGGTCACCATGACTAGAGTACGGAACCGAACGCGAACAGACGGCATCCCCAGCAGAGAATACCAAGGACGGTAAGGCCCTGACCCTTGCCCAATCACCACCAGACTTACAAGACCGCCGTGTCCCAGGACGCACATCAACAACATAGTATACCTACCAGACGGGACAAAATACAGCGCCGATGTAGCCTTTGGCGGCGATGGATCGACTACGCCGCTGTGCATGAACGAGGCAGCCACGGTTCACGACAACCTCGGCAGCCAACAAGTGCGTCTCGTCCACGACCCCATCGACAAGCAGCAGCGCAGCGAGCCGCGTCGTAGATGGAAATGAAATAGAACTCGTTTTACAGCTTTCCGGAGCTCGAGTTCTTCCAGGGGGATTTTGAGGTGCAGAACTGGTGGGCGTGCGCTCACACGCTGCACCGGTGGACGGTGCTCGTGGTGCGTTTTCTGCGACGAGGGGGGGCCGGTGGGTGCGGTTTCGGAGGAAGACTCCGGCGACGATTGCATTGCTGGAAAGGTTATGCTTGTGAATGACTTGGTCAAGGTCAACTTGGGTGGCAAGATACAGGCTGTCTGTCAACTGCTCAGCGAAAGTGAAAGACTGGCGGCGCTACGGACTTACTTCATTCAACCTTAGCTTGGTACAGGAGGAAGTTAATGCCATTCACGGCTGGGACATGGAGCTCACATAATTATCATCAGGCGGGAGCCCCAAGAATAGACCTCTTCACCAAACGGACAAGAAATCTACTTGAGAAAGTTATCATTCAGAACCTAATTATACCAAGCCGTACCAGGCAAGTCATCTAACATGAATGTCTCTACATACTGGTTCCCAATGAATCCATTCATCCCAAGCTCCAGCCTGGCATGTACCTCCAAGCGCAAATGGTATCCAACCACCAAAAAGTCAACTCCACCAACGCCATTGGATCTGGTATCCCGTTTGCTTTTTCGTGCGTGCGTGCTCAAGCCCAAAACAAAGATCAAATCCAACAAGAAGCAAGAAAATGCACAATATACCAGAGCCTTACACGAGTAGACAAGTGAACAAGACAAGCTGGCCGTAAATAGGAGAGCCAGCCCTCGCAATGATGAGTTGAACGCCAAGTAAAAACGAAGAAAATTGCCCAAATCAAACAGCTTCCTTGTTCACCGTCTAAGCGCCGACGGCCACGGTATGCGCAGCTAGAGGCGCCGATTCATTGTCGTTGTGGGCAATCTCGCCGCCGGCCTCTCTCTCTGCCCACTCGCCCCAAAGCCCGCGCTTGCCGCGCACGCGGATATTATCCCCGAGCTCCGGACCTTGTTCAACCTTGATGGCGTCCTTGGTGGCCAACACAAGGCACTCGAAGAACATTTTCGTGGCTTCGGCTTTGGTTGTGCGCTTCTCGGGGAGGAGGTCTTGGAAGACAACGGTTGATTGCGTTCGCTTCTCGGCGCTAGTAGCGGCTTCTGATCCAAATAGATCCCGCAGGATGTGAACGGCGTGCTTGGTGCCGATAGAAACGGGTCCGCTCTCTTCAGGGTGCACAATGGGCACAGTGGTGTCGTTGAAGTCTGGGAAGCCGCTATCATCGCCTCCAATGTCGAAGCCACCGTCATCGTCGAGCTGAATGATGGTGCCATCAGGGCCAATGCTGCGGTCAGCAAAGTTGTTGTCCAGTCCGATGTTGGTGTCTTCGTCAAATTCCAGACGAGGCGATTTGGCGGCACCGCGCTCACTTTCGACGTCCGCAATGCCACTGTCACGTTTTCTCTTGAGGTCGTCGCGTAGCATATCCAGAGTGAGCATGCCGCGCAACTCGGGTGCCCAAGCAGTGCTTCGGCCGTCCATCATGATTGACGATACGAAGCCACCGTTCCTGTGCATGTCCATGAGAGCAAGCATCACAGGATCGCGGGGAACATAACGGGCTGGCTTGATAATATTTTCACGGTTGGCTTGCTGTTGCTTGATGAGACTGCTGGAGAGAGAAATTTCCTCGTCGGGCATCAAAATCTTCTGCTTTCTGGAGCGTTGTGCAGGGCGACGAACAGTCGTGGTCTCTGTTTCGTCGGCAGGCTCGTACATGTCTGTGATGGTAGCGTATTGTTCCTCCACTTCCCGGGCAAAGTGTTCGTCGATGTCTGACAGAGGCGATTCCGAGATTCTCGCGCGAGACTGCGGTAGCGCAGAGAGATCACGTACATTGGACATGTCCTCTAGGTTGAAACCAAAATCGTCGCCATCAGGCATAGGTAAGTCGCCATCACCGTCGATTATCTGGATGTTATCGGAACCTAAATCGAATGTAGAAGGGCCATCAGCAGGTTTGCCAAGGCCAATTTCCATTTCGCTGAAGATGTCATCTTCTACATCTCGAGGCGCGGGTGCATCTCGACCAATTTCCATATTGCTGACACCACCCTCGAGATCACCAAAATCTAGATCCAGGTCAAGGTCATCCATGCTGGGCATCAGGTCGTCGTCAAGGGCTCCTGGGCCTCTCAAAAACTGGCTGTTGTCGAAGTCTTCCTGGAGATTGATATCGCGGTTGTTTGTTCGACCCTTACGGCCAACAGGAGTTGCAGTGACGTCGTCAACTTGCGAAAGAAGCCATGAGGCATCTGGGGGGGGAGGCAGGTCGAGATTGTCATATGGCGTGATGCGATCGGGCAAAAGCAGCGACTCGCGGTTGGAAACCTGGAGATTAGAAGCAAGGTCGTTGTTTCCACTAGAACGAAAGGCCTACAATGTATGTTAGCAAACTGTCTGGTGTTCGAGTTAGGCATGCATCAACGCACCATTTTTATCTTCATCATGGCCTCGTTGCAATCATCGAGCAAGTAACGCGTCTTGCGCTGATAAATTCTGACAACACCAAGCAAAAGCTGACCAGAAAGACGGAGAGCCATTGGCGCCTGATTCGGCGTGATGATAGCTTCGACGCTGTCTGTGACATTGGATTGCAAGATGTGATTCTTGGAGAGTTTGCGCTCAAGGTTGGCTGAAAGCCAGACCCGGGCCAAGGGCCCGGATTTCTGCAAAAGGGTTTCTGAGTAGAACATGGTGCCTAGAGCAGAAAAATGGGCGTGTTATAAGCGAGTCAATGAAGTTGTGAAGCAAAGAAGTGATGATGGCGAGTGTCGAGAATGAAAAAATGCGGTTCGGGGCCAAACACGAAGCGTGGCGGTCCGCGTCGGTCAGTAGGTAAACAAGCGGCGCGAGCGTGTCGGCGGGTATAAAACGCGCAAAAAATAAGTCTGGGTCGCGCAAAGTCTAGAAGCAATGAAATGCGGTCGCCAGAGGCGATTATTTCAGACCGCGACGAAAGCGAAGGACGCGCAGAGAAAAAGCGCGAGGCGTGAGTACAAGGTAACGATGGTGATAGCAGAAAGTTGGAAGTCGGGCGTCGAGGGGCGGCCAGGTACCAAGGTACTCTGACGAAAAAGACGTGGCTGGGGAAGCTGCTAGTGGCTGACCGGCCGACCGGGGCTGCGAACGGCGGCGTGGCAGAAGCGGGAAATAATTATTCCGCCACAGTGGAAATTGCCAGGTTCCATGCGTTGGTGCCAATCGCTGGGGTTCTCACAAGTGTGTCGGTAATGCGCCACAATGACCATACTATTATGTATAGTGAATTCTACAGAGAATGAACCTGAATAGTCTCATTGGTAAGATTGAGCTAGTCTTTTCAAGAATGAAGTTTCAGCCGGCATCTCTTCTCCGTGCAACAACACCTTTCACACGTCACAACGCCCTGGCGATCTTCTGAGTACATCGTGCACCAGGCAACAGACCCACCCAACTGTGGCTGGTGCTCACTCCCCTAGCCATCCCGATGCGCGCGTTGCGAAACCAGCTTTAACTAGTTTCCTGCTCGGCAGCTTGAGGCAGCGCAAACATCAGCGCTGTCGCATCGCTTCGAAAATCATAACTTGACGATCGCGACTTCTCTTTTGCAATGTCTGACTCCGAGGATCCTCTCGAGCATATTGACGAAGGCGGCGACGACCTCTTTGGCGATGAAGATGATGCCGTTTCGCCGGCGCCTCGCGTTGTCGACGACGACGACGATTTAGCTTCAGATCCCGACGATTCGGGTGAACGTCGGCGCTATGACGATGAGGATAACCAAGTTCAACATGAAACTAAAGAGAAAGTTGTCATGGCTGTACAAGCGTACCGTCATCGCATTCCCAAGCCCAAGGACAATATGGTAAGCAAGCTGCGATTTACAAAATCGCGACATCCAAAGCTAATACGACAACTAGCTACGCGTCATGCGCGTCCCCAAATTCATCAAAATTATGCCCGAGGAATACGTATCCGAAAAGTTTGAGCCTACCGAATTCGATACCGCCAACGCCAAACAAGAACATCCTGCCCACGTTGCAAGGGTACGCCGAAACGATAGTACGGGCCTACTTCACAGCAATGCCAATGTCTACCGCTGGAGTGATGGATCTATAACTATCGGTATCGGAGGCGAGCATTTTGAAATTCAAAAGAAGGCTCTGGCACCAGCGCCCGGTCAGCCATACGACGAACTCAAAGATGGCCATTATTACGCTGCCGCTGCAGAATTGAGCAGCAATTTGCTAATGACGGTCGGACACGTTGCTGAGCAGTTCAACGTGCGGCCAAACAAGGGAGGTGGCGACGATGCACTGGCTCTTCTTGCTACGCGTATGCAGCAGGCTAGCAAAACCGTCAACGAGGACGACATGATTATCCGTACAACTCGGGATCCGGAACTACAGAAAAAAGAGGCCGAACTGGCAGAGAAGGAACGCATGAAGGCACAAAGACGGCGAGAAAATGCGGCTGCCAAGATGGACGGCCTGGGACGGTACAACAGAGGAGGCCTCTCCATTAGTGACCTGGAGGGTGGTCGAAGAGGAGCCGGATTTGGCCGGAAGAGAGGGCCCCCCGGGTCCAAACCCAAGCGCAGAAACCCCGAATACGATTCTGATGATGATTTGCCGCAGGGCGTTCGCAGGCAGGAAGACTACGACATGGACGATGGCTTCCTTGTCGGTAGCGACGACGAAGAGATGGAGAGTGACGCTGAGGAGGAGGAGGAGGAGTTGTTGGATGATGACGAGGATTATGATAGACGTCGCAAGTCCAAGAAGCGCAGAACCCGTCATTCTGAGGACGAGGATGCCTCGGGCGATGAAGTGGTTGAGACGTCTGGGCGCGCCAGACGGCGCAATGTCGTAGACGAAGACGACGATTGAGCGTGAATACGGTGGATGCATTCCATTTAGTGACAGAAGATGCGGCTGTATAAAATCAAGATTGGAGTCTTTCTGGAGTTTATTGAATAATTCACCAATACATCAGTCATTTCGAAATCTAGGCATTTGTGAAAGTTGTAGCTTGTCGCGTGCATTCGTCAGGTCGTAGACAATTGCTGTTCGTCTACGGATAGCTGGCCTGTGGAGTCCTCTGACCTCACCCCAAGTTGGTCACTGTCACATGCTTGACGTACTCACCAAGGCGGCCTGGCGACCCGTCATGCGCCTCCATTTTACCTGCACTACTCACACTCTCTAAAGACGATCTTGGCCACGAGGAGCACGCTCTCTTTTTAGTTTCCTCCGACGTGGTCCAATGGCCCGATGCACCCGCACCCTAGATCGCCTAGTTAGCTACAGTTCTCGCGCTCTCTCGATCTCGACTCTGACAGACCCACAGTCTGCTTGTGTCCGGTCCTGCTTGTGATACCGTTCCCTCGGCATGTTTGGCGCTTTGCTCGCCATTTGGCGAGTAATTATTGAGGTGATATCTTTCTGGCGCAAGGTAGGCAGGCAGTCTTTTCCGTCTTCCTTCCCCGACCGACCCCCCTCTTCACTCTTCCACACCGCCACTTGCACGTTCATCATGGCGGTCGCTCTAACGCCGGCACAGAAACTGTTTGGATGGTATACTCGCAAGAACCCGATCGACTTGTGGCTTGAGCTTCTCCGACAGGCGGAAGCTTTTGAAGACTGGGAGGAAGCCGCTTTACACCTTGATAACTTGTTAGGTCTAGACCTCTGGTGCGTTTGTCGATTGCTTCCTTGATCGACGTCTCGAAACCTACTTACCCTCCATCTCCAGGCGGAACAATCCAACTTCGAAATACTACGACTGGAGACTTATTACCGAACGGCTCAACTCGCTCGCCATAGCCAGAGAAGAAAATGACTTTCAGCAGCTCGTCAACCTTCTGCGATCCGGTCTCGTGCGAAATCTCGGCAACCTGACCGTGCCAAAGCTCTATAACCGCTCCTTCTCTGGGACGAAATATCTTATTGAAGAGTACATTACACAGGTTGCCGAAACAGTCGAAGACATAAGCAGCCTCCCTACCAATGCGTCCGCGGGTGTGCAGTCCATCGGAGGCTCGTTGACAAACCAAATGAAGCTTGATTTTATCCACGATACGCGGCAGGCCTTTGGGAGAAGCTCTCTAGTTTTGCAAGGTGGCGCCATATTTGGCATGTGCCATCTCGGTGTCGTGAAAGCATTGTTTCTTCGTGGCCTACTGCCACGCATAATAACTGGGACTGGAACGGGGGCCTTGATTGCTTCACTTGTCGCCATACATACGGAAGAAGAGCTGCCTGGTGTATTGAATGGGGATGGTATCGACTTGACTGCCTTTACTTCGCGAAGCAAACTACTCAATACAGCCGCCGAATCTCCACAGACATTTGGATCAAGATGGAACACCCTCATGCGACGTATTCGCCGGTTTTCTCGGGAAGGCTACTTTCTCGACGTGTCGGTGCTTGAGGATTGCGTCCGGGCCAATGTCGGAGACTTGACGTTTGAGGAAGCCTATAATTACAGCAAGCGAATTCTGAATATTACCGTCGCAACGGAAGGTCAGGGCGGCGTTCCCACGCTACTTAACTATATCACCGCTCCTAACGTGGTAAGTACACTAAACAGAGGCAGGTCCTTGTACACTACTCTAATATTTGCGTCTTACAGCTTATCTGGACTGCTGCTGTTGCATCCAATGCCTCATCTGCAGCTCTGTATGGACGAAGAAAGGCGACAATCCTCTGCAAGGACGCACGTGGTAACGTCGGACCTTGGGCTCCTGCGAATACCACCGACTTTCACCATTGGTCAGACATGTCGTACTCGGATCGCGACTCACCCCTACAACGCATCTCTGAACTATTCAACGTCAATCATTTTATTGTTAGCCAAGCTCGGCCGTATTTGATTCCGTTTCTGCAATCCGACATGCACGGCCCATCCCTCGTCGAAACCCGAAGCAAAACAACCCAGCTCTCCGCCTCATTAGTGCGCATGGTTGGTTTAGAACTTCGTCATCGCCTTCGCCAGCTCGACACGCTCCGCTTGTTGCCTGGGAGCATCAGACGCTTCCTCGTCGACGAACAGATCCCCGCGGCGGCAATGACGCTGGTGCCAGAGGTGACGGCCGGCGACTTTGTGCGGCTGTTGGAAACGCCGACGAGAGAGGCGCTTAATTACTGGATACTACGCGGCGAGAGGAGTGTCTGGCCGGCGGTGGCTGCTCTGCGTATCCGCTGCGCCGTGGAGAATGAGCTGGATAGATCCTACCAGGTCGTGCGGCAGCTGAAAGCAGGCGATTTACGGAGGAAAGGAAGCATATCAGCCGCTGAAGTCGGCCGACCATGTAACTAAGTGATACCCGCATTACATACATAATACCATCATTTTTGCTATCACGCCCATCGTGTATAATTGAGGAAAGTTGCTCTTTTATACAAAAGTTCCAAGACAGAGATTGGCACTCTTTCGGCTGTTCCGTTTGGTTCGGCTCCTGCCACACCTAAGCCTTGAAGCCTTATGACGAGAAATGTTTGAGGTTCAACGAAGGTTGATATTCTCAGAAAGCAAGGAATCAAAGAGGCTACGCTAGATACGAGGTCTAACTCGCGAGCCATTGGCTTTTGTAGCCCACCCCAAAGGACTGGGCTTGCCGTCGCATTCCTAGTCCTTGTCAAGATCCATGGACTTGTCAGCATATTCCGCTGTGCTGTCAGGCCTACAACTAGTCACTCTCGGAATTGTTGGGCAACGCTCTGTGCAACTCATCTAAATTTGAGAGACGATTATTTGCCTAACTGTACTTTGGGGTTGCGCCGACTTAGATGATGTCATAGTAGTGAACAAGCGACCAAATGTTGATTGGAAACAGAAACTTGCCTCTGCGGTTCCAGAATTGACACGCTCGAGCAGCACATCTGAAAACCCATCGCAAGAATGCACAAAGTTGCGACCACTAAACTCTCATATCGGAAAATCTGAGGGGTTTATAGAAGTTCGGCTCTTGCGCATGTATCAAGCTCCTGCCCAGGGAAGAAAGCATACCGCACTCGGAGTGTCGATCTTGACTACCAGTCATCAGAGGATGAGTCGTTCAACTTTGATCATTACCGGCTCGCTGCAAGTTAAGCCACCCATGACCTCTTGACGTCAACCTGCCAGCTGCCCTGTATCGACTTGCGGCAAGCCATGATGCTTCTCCGGAACCACGGCCGCTACAGCCATCTCCGCCAGCACATGACCTGCAGTGTGACATCAAGCTGACGCGAGAGACATCTCCAAGAGCAGCTGCGGTGCCTTGATCAGCGCCAGCGAAAACACGGAGAAGCCCATCGTGAGGAACAGGGCGGGCCGCGGCGCGGTTGAACTGGAGACTGACTTGGTAGGTCAAGATGACCTCTCAAGCTACTCTTTTCCATGGGGACAATTGCAGGTAAAGGCCACCATCGGGAGCAATGGCAAGGAAGACACGGGCTTTGTTCAAAGCGGGTAGCATCTTAGACCTTGGCCGCTGTTCAGAAAGTCAAGGTGGCCAGTGGTAGTAGTAAGCATTCGCTCTCCATTTGTAAAGACCAACGTCCTTGTGAAACAACGAGAGTATATGTGCGGACCAAGGAATTTTCGTATTGATGGCTTCCAATGTGCGCATCTCATTTGCATGCCTGCCTTGGCCAGTGCAGCGTTGTATGTAAAGGTGAGAATCGGCAAAGCCGCGAGCGTAGTCACAATGCAAGACGTCTGCAGTACCGGGAACGCGATCCAACAGCTTCTGCATGTAGATAGTTATTGGCAAGACGATGCTGCACTCTCATCGGAGACCCTTTGCTCCCCAACCTAGCCAGCGTGTCAGCTTATTAGTCACGAAATGATACTCTTTTGGTCAGCCGCTAAGAGAAGGCCTAGAGATCGATCGGCTAGCTTTCCGCCGGGAAAGAAGTTGAGCAAAACCACGCGGGGTTTTAGTGATGGGCGCCAACAAAAAAGCCCAGAGAAGAGCGACATGGCATGTGTTGCAGCAGCAAGGAGTGGAAACTTCTGGTAGATTCAAAAGGGTACACAACGTCACCCTGCGTCGGCATACGCCGCTGCAAGGCTGTCAATATTGACGCACAAGCTTTCCGGCGGGATGCGACGGGGCAACTGCAGGCGAGAGCCAATGATGATGATAAAAGATGATGAATCCACCTGTGAGAAAGAGGACTTGAAAATGTGACGGGCGAAAAAATGGCCAAAGACATTGGGCGTCTTGGGCTGCTAGCGCCCAACTCCAAGACAGGCAGAGAGCAGAGAGAGAGAGGCGGGGGGAGGGGGGGAGGAGGAGAGGGCGGCCAGCCGGCCAGCCAGCGCCACACAACCTCTTCTACCATACAACCACACCACATACACCGGTTATCGACCATGATGATGGAAATGTCATTGAAGGAAGGCCACTGACGGCACAGCCCTGTTTTTTTTTTTTTTAAAACCCCTTCACAACACATGCAGAACATCACAGCTAGCTGCACGGCTCGCTTCTTCGCGCTCTCCTCTGGCGTTCTCCCGGATGTCGTGCGTCGGAAAGATGCAGAAAGCTGCGTCCCTCTTTTAATTGAGGCGCCGTCCATGGCCTTTTCGAGGACGGACAATGGTCAGAATTCAAGCATGAATCGGCACAGGTATAGATGAAGCGGTGACCCTCGGAGGGGGCACTGGGGGTTAGCTGGCGTGTTCGAGTGTAACCCTTCTTGGCTCAGGTCCCGTCCCTTGTTCCGTCCCGTCTTTAGCTACATAGGTGTCTGTCGATAAGACGGACCACATCGAGGCTAACGAGCGAACCCGCCGGTTCATCTCGGAACCGCAATTACATCAGGTTTACAGCTGGTGCTGACCTTGACTGCATCTCTCTGCTCCATACATATCCCGCACCCCGTCCTTCCGTCATGCTCACTCAGACTACGCAGGCAAAAACAGGCAAAAACCATGCACCTTCTCCACCTTAAAAGCCAGTGCTGTCCTGCTGTCCATAATTCCTGGGGCTCTTGCTGTTCATGTACATAACTACGGGCTCCTTCACTCGCTTCTCGGCCAATCCTGTTGAGTAATCGTAGGCTGGCGCTCGTGCCCGTCTCTTGCGGCCTTCTTAACGCCCTGTGTGCCCTCGTGGCTTTTGATGCCTGACCCTTCATCTCTCATCCGTACGACGGGAGAGGGAGCGCATACGCGACGCAGCAGCGACACACCACGGGCACACACCACGCACACACACACACACACACACGCACACACGCACACACACATACGCACACATACGCACTTTTCTCTCTTTTGCTCTCACACACATGAGCCGGCCGGCTTGGTGCAGGTAAAAGGGTCATACAATGTGGATGGCGAATCGAATAGCCACACACTATTAGACGTAGCCTATGTGTGGTCTTTTCCCTTCTCTTGCCAAGCAGGAGAAGACCCTTCTGTCCCAACTTTCCCCCGTTAACCAAGCCGTTTGAACCTTGCAACATCTTTCAAAGATATTCCCCCAGAGGGCCAACAGAATCTGGCTGGGAACCCTACACTTTTCTGTCATGGACACTCCGGTAACGGCGCCGACGTCTACGGCATTTCCATCATCGCAACAGATGTTTCCGTTGGCACGGCTAGGTCAGGTCATGTACATGAACGCCGTGTATTATCACAATGGCCACATTATTCGAGACGAGACGCCTGCCAAGCTCGATTACGGCTGCATCAACTTGGTCTATTATGCATACGCGAGCGTCGCGCCAGACGGCATCGTAAATGTATGTACGAAGCTGCCCTGTTTCTGGTCAAGATGTTGCATTCATTTTCAACGTACTAATATCTGCTGGCATAGCTTGGGGACGAATGGGCTGATATTAGAGCTCCCGTGGACGGCGTCGATGGAGGGCTGGGCTCGCTGATGCAGCTCAAGCAGCAACATCGCCACCTGAAGGTACTCCTCTCGATAGGCGGGCCTGCTGCCTCTGGCGTGTTTGTTTCCATTGCGTCGACTCCCGCGACACGCCACAACTTTGCGCACACGGCAGCGGGACTCGTCATGGCGTCGGGGCTCGACGGTGTGGATAGTAAGTTTTGGCGGCGACAATGTAACCCAGCTTGCCCAAACCTTGGCTAACTTGGAGGCAAAAGTTTCATGGAATGTGCCAGCCGATCCGGCGCAAGGCGACAATTTCCTGCTGCTCCTGCAGGCGGTGCGGAACAGGCTACTAGGAGACAAGCGACTGTTGCTGACGGCGGCGCTACCGGCAAACCCGGCAGTGCTGCAATACATCGACATGCCCGGTGCGGCGCGGGCGCTCGACTTTATGAACCTGCAGACGTACAATCTGCACCACGCGCAGCCGGGCCGCAGCCTGTGCCCCTCTCAGCTGTATGCACTGGCCAAGGAGGAGCCGTCCGTGTCGACGGCGGCCGGCTTCGTCGTGTCGCGCAACTTTCCCGCGCAAAAGATTCTCCTCGGCATTCCCACCTTTGGCGTCACCTTTCCGGGCTGCGACGGCCCCGCTCAGGAGTATGACGCGGTCCGTTCGCAGACTGTGGACTATCTCGGCCTGCCGGTCCAAGGGAGGCAAGAGGGCATCGACCGGCGCCGCATCTCGGCCTATTGCGCGGGCGGTGAGGAGGGATTCATTGCCTACGACAACCCAGAGACGGTCAGGGAAAAGGCCGAATATTGCAAACAGAAAGGATATGGGGTACGTTTTGCTGCCAGGGGCCGCAACACAAAAGCATGACGAGATTTGTCAGGAGAAAAATGCTAACATGTATTGCCAGGGTCTTTTTTACTCCAATGTTTGCATTGATGTAAAAGAACGGTCGAGGAGTCTTGTCACGGCTGGATTCGTGACATTGCACAGCTCGTGAGGAGGAACTGGAGCTAGCGGCGGCTTATGCGGATGGCAGCCCGAGCGAAGCCCAAACAGGAAGGACCTTGCGCGAGAATGATTTCTTTCGACGAAGCAGCCACGGGCTGATATATATACCCAAGCGATATAAACGGGACGCAGAGATAGAATTTGGGCTAGAAGAGGAAAAAAAAAAAAGAAAAAAGGGCTGCGAATGACGGGACATTATGTGTGAATTTGCCGTGTGTGTGGAAACGCTAAGTAGTGAACCAACTGTCCGCAAGGCACGACAAGTTTCGTATATGCACGTTGCTCTGCCCAAAGAAAAAAAAAGGGCCACAGATCCTGACGATGAATGTGAAAAATGCGGAAAGAATAGGCGAAAAAGAAAAAAGAGAACGGCGTCATATTTCTTATCCATATCAAAACTAAATCTATTTTTACTTTTTTTTTTCTTTTCTTACTATAAGGTAGTGGATCACCGACGGTAACTTGGCCGCTTTGGAGCGCCTCGCTGGCGCCATACCTAGCCGGGTAAATGGGCAGCCTGGGGGGGGCCGTAGCTCTCCACGTGCCGATAAGATAGCATGTCCCGACCCTGAACAAACGTCACGCCCCGACAAGACATTGACATCTACATGTCCGTTTCTTTTCTTTTTTCTCTTTTCTTTTTCTTTTCCGTTTTCAACGTATTCTTCTCTCTTGTCGTGCAATTTGACGAAAAAGGGACTCAAGCTTGCCGCCACCTACGATGCACCCAGACCGTGGCTCCTGAAGCTGCGCACGCTCTACCTCTCACAACACGCATATTCGTACACGCGCGCAACACACACTCACACATACACCATGGCCAGCCCCTCGCCGTCGTCTTCTTCCGCCCAGCAGCAGCGCCGTCCCCCGGATCCTTCTATCCAACTCTCGGCAGCCGACTGCAGCGTCGGCGATGACAGCGGCGCCATAGCCTCGTCGTCTACTGCTGCTGCTGCCATTGACGCTCCCGTCTCCGCCTCTGCCTCGCCACATCACCAACCATCTCCATCTCCACCACCACCGCCGCCGCCGCCGCCGCCGTTTGAGCCACTCTTTGCGCTCGTCACAAACGCCACGACCGGCGCAACATCCCATCCCCGCGTGCACTACCTCTTCTCCGACGACGACGCCTCCATTATTCCCACCGGCGCCGAGGAGTCGTCGGAGCAAGAGGACAACCGGTCTCGCCGCCGCATCGTCGTGGATCTGCAGCCGCCGCTACCACCACCACCACCACCGACGACGACGACGACAACGACGACATCTGCTGCCGAAAACAACAACAATAATAACAACAAGACGTGGACTGTGGCTTGCGCATCGAGCCTCGGCTCGGATTTCGCCGTCACCGCGGCCGCGCTGTCCAAGCAGCAATCCGAAAGCACTAGTGCGGCAGAGGCCAGTGCGGCAGCCACAACAGCAGCATCATCATCGTCGTCGTCGTCGTCGCCATCCATGATGCTGCACGTCGAGGGCGTGTCGCGCGATCCAGTCGACCTGCGCAGCTCGGTCGAGGTGGCGGCGGCGGCGACGACGGGCAGCGCGGCGGGTTCGCTTGCGGGTAGCAGCAGCGGCGGCGCGCCCGGCGGCGGGGGTGCTGATGTTGAGGCGCTGGCTGAGGATTTCCGGAGACGCATGGGCGTATTGAAAAAGGTGGTTGGCGAGGGCGAGAAGCGTCGCGCAGTGGTCACGGCCCACCAGCAGCAGCAGCAGCAGAAACATCATGACGAGGTAAAGGAGGAGGAGCAGCAGCAGCAGCAGCAGGCGGGGAGTAATGAGATTCATGACCCGGGCGCGCTGCGCTCGGCAACGGCGAGCCAGTCCCACGATGCTGCCGAGACGACGACATCACCATAACGGAACGAATATACCGGTACTTTGACGACTACATGATACCCATACATGTGTGTGTATGTGTGTGTGTGCGTGTGTGTGTCTGTACTCAACGACAGCAATTCACACCAACAACGCATCTCACAATGACTGACTGTATGCAGCCCGTGTATTCTTTCTGGAATTTCTTCAGCTTTTCTTTTCTTTTTTTTTTTTTTTTGTTCAGATCATGACACGACATCTCACGCCTGCATGGCACAGATTGATCATTTCCCACTGTCTCTTTTTGTATGCCAGCCTGTTGAACACCGCGCTCACAGTTCCTCTTCTTGTATTTCGAAAAGCGTTCTAGTCTCGGCGTTATACAGCATTACTCTAGTTGGACAAATGCGAATGACTTTCTCTCCTCTTCCGCTTTGCTTGCCTCAAACTCCGATTCACCGTGTGTCAAATGTCTACTGGATAAAAAAAGAATTTTAAAATATTTTCCTGGTATTGCTCCATGCGAGAATAAATAACTACCCCGACGAGAAAAAGATTTTAAAAGACTGCTAATTACAATTTGATACGCCAACACCATTGTTTTTCTTTTCGAAACAACAGAATAAGACAGAGACAGAGACAGAGAGGTAGAGAGTGTGAGATGGGGCGAGAATTAAAACAGTCAAGAGAGAAGAAAAAAAGATTGACCAGAGGGAGATGAAAACGGCGAACCATATCAAACAAGCGACGCAGGCGGCCTCCCAAAAAAGCATGAGAGATGTGGAAAAGGAACATGTAGAACGGCAGACCAGAATTGTGAGAGGCTGCCCTTCCCATATTGATAAGGGGAATGCGGGCGTGTCTCCTGGGTTCCATGGCACATAGCTTGCCATGATCAAAGCGTACGGCATCCAACAACCCTCGCATTGTA
Source organism: Aschersonia sp. MBC 622 (assembly GCA_030782805.1). Taxonomy (NCBI): domain Eukaryota; kingdom Fungi; phylum Ascomycota; class Sordariomycetes; order Hypocreales; family Clavicipitaceae; genus Aschersonia; species Aschersonia sp. MBC 622. The sequence continues at coordinate 32,746 of JARJPL010000719.1, forward strand.
CTTTGTCGTCCTTGAATGCCGCCTTCCTTCTTTCATCATATCGCGGGGGATAGGTAGCCGTGTGCTAGAACGATGCCCGTATAGAGATAGGAGGTGCCAAATCTCGCGAGCGCGAAATCAAATGCATCCGTACAATGCCTTTTCAATGCAAAATTGTCGCAACATATTTACTGGCGGGCATAGTGAGGTAGATGCACGCGGTCCTGTGCCAACCGCGACAGCTCTGACAGCACGTCTTGCTCCTCGGCGGCACGAGCCTCGACGTCAGGTAGCAGAGCGCGAGTCGCCAACTCAATGGCACGCTTCGGGTTGCTGTTGTTGTTATTGTTGTTCTGGCCGCGAATGACAAAAACGTAAATCAAGACAATGATGACAATGACCACGATAATGGCAACGCAGATACCGAGGCAAATCCACTTCTTCTTTCTCGTCTTACGCGCTGTGTTGACGGCGGTGCCCATCTCCTCGTTGCCCTTGTCGAGATTCTCGACAACCTCCTCGCCCTTTTGCTCAATCTGCGTGACGGCCGCTTCCTGCTGGACGACGAGAGTGTCCATGTCTTGGAAGAGTTGGGAGAGTTCCACCATCTGCTGCTCAATCTTGACGAGGGCCTTGTGGCGGTCCTGCACGGCCGAAAGGGCGGCGCGGGCGCGTCCCTGGCGGTCGCTCTGCATCAGGGCCTGGCTAAAGACTTGGTTGTTGCTCGTATCCTCGACGGCAGCGCGAACTTCCTGCTCCGAGGCATCGGGGCGGACAATGCGGTACTGACGGGCCATCTGGTCCTGGGTGCGCTTGCGGAAGCCCGACTCGACCTGCTGGTACTGCTGAATGGCCTGCTTCAGGCGCCGGTCGACGCGGCCCACCTGCGGCTTGTTCTTGGGCGTGTTGGCATCAGGATGAGACTTGATCGTGCGTACGCGCTCCGTTAGCTCGCGGTACTGAGCCATGGTCTCAGAGGAGAGAGCGTCGAGCTGGCGGTTGGCGGCGCTCGACGAGGAGCTGTCGGCGTCGTCGAGGGTTCTCTGCTGCAGCATGCGCAGCTGCTCGAGATTGCGCTCAATCTGGGCAACACCCGTGTCAATGTCGCGACACTCGTTAAGGATGGCGTTGCCATCGTTGCCGGCCATGGAGCTAGCATTCTGGGCGAGGGGAGCCATCTCCACGTTGGAGCCTGGAAGCCGTCAGTCATGTCATCTCCGACGTTACTATAGCAAAGCCTCATCAATCATACGTACCGGCGTAGCCGCCGTCTATTGACGAGTTGTTGTTACCGTAACGTCTGTTGCCACCGCCGGGGGCGTAGGGGTTCTGCTGCGGCGGCGGCTGCTGCTGCTGTCCATAGCCTCCTTGACCTGCATAAGGATTCTGTTGTTGTTGGCCGCCGTAACCGCCCTGTTGGTCGCCGTAGCCCTGACCGCGCTGGTCATAGGGGTTCGGCTGGTTACCGTATCTACCAATTCAGAGAAAAAGAGTCAGCCCAAGTTCGCGAGGTTGCAATTGTGGCATGCTGCCGTCGTCATCATCGGGCGGGCGGG
>JARJPL010000721.1:0-20537 GCA_030782805.1 Aschersonia sp. MBC 622
CCGCCATTGAGGCCCGCGAGGCAGAGCTCGCCGAGGTCGAGCGCCGCCGCCACCTGACGGCCGAGGAGCGCGCCGCCGAAGACGCCGCGTTCCTCGAGGCGCAGCGGCACGAAAAGGACGGCCGCGGCACAATGGCCTACATGCAAAAGTACTTTCACAAGGGCGCCTTTTTTCGGGATGAGGCCGAGGCGGCGGGCTTGCTGCAGCGGGACCTGATGGGGGCGCGCATCGCCGACGACGTGCGCAATCGGGAGGCTCTGCCCGAGTACCTGCAGCGGCGCGACATGACGAAGCTCGGGCGCAAGGGCGCGACCAGATACAAGGACATGCGTACCGAGGACACGGGGTCTTGGGGTGTTGGTGTTGGTGTTGGTGGTGGTGGTGGTGGTGGTGGTGGTGGTGGTAGTGGCGGTGGGAGGAAGGGCGGCGGCGGCCGGTGGGAGGAGGAGGATGAGCGCTTCCGGCCGGATGAGAGGCCGGGCGGAAAGGGAGCGAATGCGATGCCGCTCGGGGAGAGGCGAGGAGACGACAGGAGAAGACGCTCGAGGTCGCGGTCGCCGAGGAGGGGCGAGGATCGGGCGAGTGTGAGGAAGAGGAGCTCGGGGCGGGAACGTGGCGAGGACAAGCGACGAAGAGTGGAAGCAGACCGGTAGTCTTGTCCTGCGTGTATATTTTTACCCCAAATCATGTCATTGTCTTATTTCACTGAGCGTTTACTTGCAAAGAATCAAAAGATATACTGCGAAAATATAACAAGGTGTACGAAATTCCTACACTTTATGAAAAAGGCAGACAGAACAAAACACCTAGCAAGAATCTAAATTCAATATACCCAAATGCTGCCGTCCAAAAGCCCAAAACGAAATGCACACACGCCCGGAGCTCCTCTTTCCCTCCTCCCAAATGCCTCGTTTCTTTTTTTTTTTTCGTCTTCATATCCGTACGATTTCCACCTTGGCCCGCTCAAAGACGCGATGTCCTTGCAGACCGTCGCCTTCAATCTTGGGCGGGTGCAGCGTCATGCGCGCATACGTGCCTGCGCCGCGGCGTTTGGACAGGTATCCCGGGTTAATTGCCAGCACGCTCTCCACGACCTAAATTCCGGGGAATCACACGCGTCAGCATCCACACACACACACACACACAGACAGCAATGCAACTCTCCCGACAGTGCATAGTCTGTCATCCAAACGTACCTTGGCAAACGGCGGCAGCGCGCTCGGCGTCAGCAGCACATCCGGACGCACATTGACCATTTCGCCCAGCTTCAGATAGCTCACGTCCAGGACCGCGCCCGTAGCCGTGCCCTCGGCCGTGCCCGTTCGCGGCAGCCGCGCGCGATCCGTCGGCGGGTACACGGGGTGAAAATGGCGCTGCTCGATCAAGTGCCTGCACAGCCGCGCCATCAGGTCGCCGCCGCCGCCGCCCGACGACAGCGCCGCGCCCGCCTTGCTGAGCTCCTCGGCGCGCAGCTCCCAGAGCGCGTCTTGGCTGGAGACGCCGAGGACGAGCTCGTTGATGGACAGCGTCATGGGGTTGGACACGATGCGGACGGAGCGCGGCAGGCCGAGCTCGCGCCGGGGGATGGTGTCTTGCGGCCAGGAGACGTGCTTGTCGAGCACGTCGCGCACCGACGGCACCAGAATCACCGTGACGGAGGGGTGGGCGGCGACGAGGCGCGCGAGGGCCGGTGCGACGAGGTACCGAAAGACTGTCGTCATGGTCGCCGTGTCTGCGTCGCCGCTGCTACCGCCGAGCGCCTCGTCGGGGAGGTCAAAGTCGCCGGTGGCGACGAGCGGGTGGTCCACGTCGAGAAACGGACCCGTCAGCACCAGCACGTCGGCGTACGTGTCCGCCGCCTCCGCGCACAGCGCATGTAGTGGCTCAAAATCCAGGTTGTCGTCCGGCGTGTACGGCCCCGCCGCGTACAGCATGCTCAGCGGCGGCGCCGGCTTCTCGTCGTCCTCATCCATCATCGCATCCGGATCTCGCACGCGCATGCGCTCCTCGTGCGCGGCCAGCGCGCTACCCGTCGATGCCGCGTTTGGCAGCAGCGGTATCGCCAGCACCTCCTTGACCACAAACTCGTCCCCCGTGGCGTTGCTCCCTCGCAGCGCCACAATCTGGCCCGGAAACACGCTCCACGCGGGGATGGCGTCCATGCGCAGCGGCACGCGGAAGCCCATGCCCGTGCGGCGCGACGTCTCGAGCACCAGGCTCGCCGCGTTGAGGCGACCTTCGGGGCTGTCGGACGCGACGCGCCCGACGGCGACAATGTCGGTGGTGCCCTGGCGCGCGGCGTTGCCCAGGGCGGTGTCGTCCAGGGAGTGGTGCCGCTGCACGAGCGCCGCCAGGTCGTCGATGCGGTCGTCAAGAATCTCGCTCGCCTCGGACAGCTTCATCGCCAGCGGTTTGTAGCCCATCTTCTTCTGGTCCGACGCGGCCGTTAGCTTAACGCGCGGCTCGGGGTACGGCGCGAGAGGCGGCGAGGCCGACGCGAGCTGGCCGTTGAGGACCTCGACCACCTCGCCGGGGTTGGGCCGGTCGTTGAACGAGCTAGCTGGGCTGTCGAGGCCGAAAACATTAGAGAGAAATCGTTTGTGTTGCATGATGAAAGACTCACGCTGTTCCGTGCATCTCCGCCAGCTGCTCACCCATGCCGCCGGCCGGCGAGCTCGAAATCTTGGACATTTCCATCCTCCTGCGCAGTGTGCTCCCTCCGGCACTGGTCCCAGGCGTAGGCGCCGCTCCTCTATTCAACCTCTTGCCCGACGACGCCGGCGTGCTCGGCATCAACCCGTCCAGCATGCCATACATGTCACCAGCGCCACCACCACCACCTCTCGGCGTTCCCGCGATTTTTCTCTCCGCCTTGGGCTTTACAGCAGACCCAACATCGGCCGCCGCCGCCGACTTGGCCAGCGCGTCCAACATATTCTGCTTGAGATTCCGCACGTGGGCCAGCGTCAGGGCGTCGCCGGCGTCGAGGTCCATCTTGATGCAGTACGACTCCCACTTGTAAAAGAGGTCCTCGGCCGAGATGCTGTGTAGGCGCATCATCGACTGCAGCTCGGCCGCGATGTCGGCCTCCATGGGCGCGCGGGGCGAGAAGCGCCGCTGCAGCTCCGTGTCGGCCATGGCGGGCGAAGGGGGGGGGGAGGAGGAGGAGTGTTTGACGTGGTCGGTTCGGATTTTGGGGACTCTTGCTGCTGAATATTGCCGTAGTCGATCAGTCGTCTTATCGCCTGCTAGAGAAATGCCCAATTCACGTTGCTCGAGGTTTTGTGTAGAATCTTGCGAATTCACAAAAGTTCAGAGTGGAGTGGGAGACGCGACGAGACGCGTTGGGGTAGCCCGCGTTAATTGAAACCCCGCCTTGACCTGGCCTATGCCTCCATACAGCTCACGCTAATAACATGCACTTGACGTACAATGCACGGTATTTAAAAGCTTGAAGCTCAATATTCGAGTTGGTAAAATATACAACTCCTTAAGCAAAAACCTTCAACATGTTTCTAAACCGCTGTATCCGAAGTCGAGCCTAATCTCTGGGCTGAGCAATCCTATCCTAAAAGTAAAGCCTTTCGCTATCAAACGCCATGCCTCTCAACTCCGTATTCAAAGCAAATAAAGCCAAAATGCCAGCTCATGATGCGCCTGTAGCAGAAAATATTCAAAGTAACGCAGCTATCTACTCATTCTCCCCACGATTTGGGGCGTCCATGCTCCATGACGCCCAAGAAGCGTCGTATTCAAACGAGACCGACCCATTTCTAGGGGGCGAGCTCGGCATGATTCCGTCCGTGCTAAGGAGATTGCCAAAATCCAACAGCGCATCGTGGCTGCTCTCCAAAGCGGACAAATGTCCGAGATCCAGCTCGCTGTCGAGGGAGAAGTGGTTTGGTTCTGACAGCAGCTGGTTAATTGATCTCGAAATTGGCGTATCGAAGGGATCAAAGTCGTTTTGGTGGTTTCGAGGGCTGCGTCTGCGAGCTAGACCTGCCTGACTTGCCTGGCCGCTGCGAATCGAATGCGGCGTCTTGGTTGGGGTGGCCTGCATCCGAGCGAGCTGACTTGGCGACGAGACAGATCGCACGGTACGCAGAGATCTGGAAACGCTCCTGGTGACTGGTCGATGGCTAGGTGTCGCCCGAGTAGGCGTCTTGAAGGGCTCAGCGGCAACAGAAGCCTTGGCATTCTGAGGTGTGCTTGGGCGGGCAATTAGAGGGCTGCGAAAGAGCGCCTCGGGGTCGTCACATTCAATAAGACCCTCCTGAGTCATGACTGGCATATTCTCCTTTTCGCTGCCGATGCCCTTGTTCTGGCGACACATGTCATCGGTAGTGACAATATTAACATCAACAGTACCAAGGACCTTGGGCGTGCCTGGTTTTGTCGGTGAGGGGAAGAGAAGTCGCTTTGTTGTGCCCATGGCCTGATCCAGCTCAACATCGATTGGGCTCTTGGCCGTGCCATCACCACTAGCAGCAGAGTGTGTTGATCCAGGGATGGATTGTGTTTCCATGGCGCAATCGTCAGTAGCGAAGGAGTCGCCCTGAGTGGCCGCGATCAAACCCTCGATGGCAGCAGTTGAAATGCCGCTAGGGCCATACTTTGGCGAGGAAGGCTCAGGCGGGCCCATGGCATCTGTGTGGAGATAGGCCTCCGATGTGGGATTTGGCACACCATCCGCCTTGGCTCGACTCTTCTTGGAACGGCCAGCGCCTTTCCTGCGACGCTCTAGGCCTAGACGAGAGGCATCCTTGTCCCAACGCTCACGAGGACGGTGGGTTTTACACTTTGTCAACCAGATACCACAAGGATTGCAGAGAAGGAGCTCTTGCCAGCTGGCCTTGTCGTCCATAGGGCCGAGACCCTTCTTGATGACGCGATGCTGGATTGGGTTGGCGTTCTCATCACGCTGCAGAATTTCAATGGCAGTAATTCGACCAGGCTTTTCCGAGTATTCAGCATACTCGGGAACGCCTTCGCGATCCTGAACCCAAATCTTGCGCCATGTAGGCGTCTCGATGGCCCCACAATTGCTACAGAAAGGAGGCATCGTACCGTTCATGATGGCGTCCTCCAAACGCTGCTTGATGGCATGCTTTTTGACGGAATTCTTGTTCGACCTGTTGCCAGGCGACGAAGGTTGAGGCTGAATGGGCTCACTGGGCGATATGACAGCCTCGTGTTGACCCATCTTGCTTGGTCGGGCGGCGGGAGCGGGGGGATCGCTGGCTGGTACCATATCCATAGCTCCGATCGAGTTGCCGCGCCCAGAATTGGGCAATTGGAACTGTGCAATTTCGTAGTCAGGGACCATTGCTTGCTCTTTGTCAGTGATCAAAGCTTGGTTCTCGCCAGTGACCATTGCTTGCTCTTGGTCAGTGATCAAAGCTTGGTTCTCGCCAGTGACCATTGCTTGTTCATTGTCAGCAACCATTGCTTGCGTGAGGACGGACGGACCAGCAGGCTCACTCGCGGGAATCTTGGGCAGCATGAGCGGACCAGTAGAGTTGGAGCGAGCTAAGGGCTTCTTGGGCTTGAGGACTGGTGTTGTGGAAGCAGGTGGTTGGGATGATGGTCTCCGCCTATCATTGGCTGTAGGCTGAGCAACTGGCTCTGGGGCAATTCTTCTGATCTCCTTGGCCTCCACAGGCGTTTCGGGCAAGTCTGGCAAGGGCGTAGGGGGCTTCTCGGCAGCGTCTGTTGTGGGAGGCGGTGTTGGAGCCATGCCCGGTGGCGAGAGTGCACTGTCCTTTTTAATTGGGACACTCAAGGTAGATTGTTGCGGTGCTGACTGCTTCAGCGGTGGTAGCTCAGGTTGCATATGCTGTGCTGGTTGCTTCTGTGTTCGAGGCCCTTGTTGCTGCGTTGTGTCTGGGTATGGCGTGTTATAGCTGCGAATATGCACCAGATCTTGACCCTGAGGTCCATCCTGTATTTGATAGACCTGAACCGGAACACTCCTGGCGCTCTTTGTCTCTACTCTTCCTTTGCGTACCCGCGAAGGAGCCTTGACGGTATGCAGCTCTTGCCGAGGGGGTGGAAGAGATTCCTCGCCACAGATATCCATATTATCTGACATGAAGCTGGTATCGTGCGGCATTTTGGAGCGTGGCATGGGCGGTAAGACGGGACTGGAAGGGGGAGGACTAGATCGAAGAAAGGGCGTTGCGCGTTGCACTGGTGGCGAGGAGCCAATATCGGGCGGACTATCTTCTGAAAAAGCGGGAGTAGGAGCAAGAGATTCTGGCGAGCGATCATCATCCTGAGGAGAGAATGGAGTTCTTGCATCAGACTCGGCAGAAGTAGTATAGCTCAAAGAATTCTGTCCCAGAGTTGACTCACGCCGTATCTTGGAGACGCGACCAGGGAACACCGGAGCATTGGGCACCGGAGTAGGAGCGCGTGGCACTTCTTGAAGATGACTGCCTACAGCAGCTTCGCTATTGGTGGCGACAGGGCGGAAGCTTCGTAATGAGCCAGAGGTGCTGGCAGCAACGCGTAAAGACTCTGAACCGCCTGCAAACGGGTTGGGCTTGTCGACCTTGGTTGATTTGGCGCGCTTCTTAGCCGGGCCTTCCTCTCCCTCGGTGCAATCCTCGTACCCGGACGTGTTACCCTCGACAGGGTTCTTTCTTGGGCGTCCACGCGGGCGGCCAGTTGGCTTTCGTTTTCGCGGTGCTCTGTTGGAAGCTCGGCTGGAAGGGCGTGATGACCCGCCTTGGTCATCAGGGACAGTGTTTGGGTCGACTGGAATCGGAGCAATACGCTGAACATCATTGGCACTGTTCTGCATGGTAGCAGGAGGACCTTGCGACATGGCTGGCGAAGCTACTCTCGACACGTGATGTGGCTGGCCAAGCTGTGGGTTGGACTGGATGAAGGAATTCCATTCGGCGGCGCCGGCCGGCGTCATGGCCAGATCGAAGCTGTCTGTTTGCCATTGAGGCTTGGCGGAGCCAGATAGACGCAGCCTGACCTCGAGCGTTTCCTTGTTGCCGCCGCTGAAGACGGCGAAGAGATTTCTGGTGACGCGTCCGGTGACGAGCTTGGGCTGCTGGCCGGGCACGTCGCCGCGAACGAGGGAGTCGAGGGCCCATGAGAGCATCCCCTGGCCGACCACAGGCGTATCGGGTTCCGAGTAGTCAACGGCGTAAATTGTGTAGTCGCAGTCCTGGCCGGCAAGTTCGGGGCTGCATTCCGAGACGGCCTGAATACAGACACGGAGGTCGACGACGCCGATAGTTGTGGTTTCATCAAGAGCGATGGTCTGGACTTGGACGGTATGAGGATATCGTGCTAGACAATTGACTTTGGATTCCTTGTCAAAGGTGTAATGGACTTTCACTGCAGGCCGCATGTTAGCATCGAGGGAGCTGCTGGAGGGAAAGCTGGCGAGAGGACGACGTACAACCCATGGGCCGGACCTGAACGCCGTTACTGTCGGGCTCGGAGAGAGGCATTTGCTGAGGGTGAGCGTTGCCATTCCATCCAGAGCCCATGGCAGATGCAGGCAGCGGCGAGGCCATGGCCGCTGAAGCTCGTGAAAGACGGCAAACAGCGGCAAAATGGGCTGATGGGTGGAAATCCGGGTGTTGGTTCGAATAGATCGGCGAGCGACGCGGCTGACGATGGGCGAAGATGGAAGAAGACGGCGGGTGGTGGTTGTCGAGGTGTCAAGGCGGTTGCGAATGGAAGAGGTTGATTGATTGACAGAACTGGCGAGAATTGAAATGGTAAGAGTGGTTCCCCGGTCAAATTGGGGAGGCGGGCGCCATGTACGTGACGCGCCGAAGCAAGACGGGTTCGCCAGTCGCGTCCGCAAAGTGGATCAGGGCGCTATACAGCCGTTTTGGCAGGGGTTGATATCGGCAGAAGAGGATGGAATAACTGCAATGATCAAACACAAAAGATGACGAGTGCGAGACAAGTAAAGGAAGAAGAGACAAGGAAGGTTTAGGATAGAAATGATTGTTGCTGGTGAAGAAGATTGTTTTGGATGAAGCAGACCACTGATGGTGTGCTGGGGCGTCCAGCGGCCCGTTTCATTGGCTCGCGGCGCTAGTTACAGCACCGCTAAAGAGCTGCTGAAGAGTACGGTAGGTAGTGAGCCACGACTTGGTGTGGCTGGTGCTGGCAACGCAGCGTTTGAGGGGAGTAGGTAGCAGCGGTAATTGGCAGCAGCACACTCAATTAGAAACACAATGTAAATAAGCCGACGAGGCCGTGTTTGCACTTGCAACTTTTGGCTCGGTGAGGATGAGTGGTGACGTGCTCATCCGCGGGCTAGGACAAAGCAAGCAAAGTGACAAGGAGCTGTGCCACTTGGTTGGCTGGTGAAGCTTGTACGGGGCCGGTTGGGTCCAAGGTCCCAGGGCGGCAAGGGGGGGGGAAAGAAAAAAAAAGGCAACGCGCGAGTGCAGAAAGTAGGTATCTTTTAACGCAGAATTCGCCAGTAGAGTGACATGCAGGGACCTGGCTGACCATTAGCGTGTTGTACATTTTGTGGAGCCAGTCTCTCTCCCCCCTCCGGACGCTGATGGACGCGCGCAAGGCCAACAAGAACAGGGACAAGAACAAGCAAGCAAAAAAGGTATCACACCAAAAAGCTGGCTTGTCTCTTTGCTCGCCCCCCTGGTCGGCTCTCCCGCTCCGGCTGGCCTGCAGCTGCCATTTCGTTCCCTCGCAATCAAAGCACATACCTCAAAGTAACCTCAGTAACCTGACACTGACACTGACACTGACATGACACGGCCGCACAAGTTCCGTCCGTCCGTCCCTTGTCAGTTTGTCTGCTGCCTTGCCTTGCTGCCTTGTCTCTCCAGCCTTTCTGCCTGGAATCCTTTTCCTTTTGTTTTTTTTTTGCTTTCGTAATCTTGGGTCGTCGTCCTTTCTTCAACCCAGTCTCGGTGGCGTCTTCTTGTTCTCGGGCACACACACTGCAACGAATTTCCCTTCCCTCTTTTCTTTCTTTCGAGGTCCAGTTCTGGTCTCGATTTCGTTCCTTGAAGGAGGCGAGTCAATTCCATCCTTTGCTGCGGTTTTTCGGGGGGGCTCTCGCCTCTTATACTTTTCCCGAAGCCTGTCCCATCTACACCTTTTTGTTGGACGATGCCATCGCCAGCCCGTGACTCGTTCTTCTCTTCTTTGCACGAGGCTGTCATGCTTTTCATTAACGCCCCCCTTCTGCCTTGCCTGAGTTGCCTCCCACCAGCAATCACCGTCCCGTTTCATCATCACATCCACCGCTGAGGCCATCCACACCCTTTTCCCTCTTCGCTCGCACCTTGCACCTCTCGTTTTCCTCTACCCCTCTCCCACCCTCCATCACACACGGCGCACCATCGCCCACCTCTAGCGCCCATATTTTCTTAGCACTCGCCGTAGTACCTCGTATGGCCATTTAGAAGCCTGTTTTGCGCCATTTTTTACAGCGATAATTATTTTCATGGTGTTGACACCAAGCCGTCTTCCCAACGCAGACTATCCTCAACAGACGACATTTACTCCGATGCCATTGTCATCTACTTTGATCAGATAATATCTCAAAAATGACGATGGAATCTTTTTCCAGATGAATGTCACGGGCGCTTACTTCGCAATCTATTCCATACCCGGAGTCGCTACCTTTGGCCGTGCTAGTATTTGTTGGCGCTGTTCCTGCAAAGCTTCCTCAAATGCATATTGCTGCATTCAATAAGAGTTACATCTGCATGGCGACGTTCATCATTTCGAGAAATCAAGTGCATTTTACACATGCCGTGTGACTAAATGCCGGCCTTTTTTACGTTATTGTAAAACGATCCTCGTTTGCCCAACGTTAGCACGCTGTTGGTCAATACAAGCGCTGCTGGTCGTGCAGAATCTTGCATGCGACGAGCAGTGCATTTAAACTGAAAGTACTCTGCACTTTTCGATAAGGCAAGCAGTAGCGATTCGAAACGGGTTCACGGAAATGGTTGCGAAAGCTGAACACTAGAACGAAATAGCAACGGTGGCGTGTATTGCCATGTAATTTCTAGAATGTGCTGCGTGTATTCGAGGTCTTGGGCCAACGCTCAAGCTAAAAACAAGAACGGCACAGAAAGAGAGGCCGATTCACGGACTAGTTAGAAAGGACTCTATAAATACATAGCACCGCACACTTTATGGAAGTGTTTGATAAGCACCCACAGCCTGGAGGATTCAATATATATAGTCAAGATAGTCTCTTAACGCTAGTATACACGCGGGCATCTTCACAACCCATCTTTGCCCTTCCCCTTTACAACTTGCTCGACGAACTCGACTCACTCTCCACCCACTTGGCCACGCCCCTGCCATCCGCAACAACCTTGCGGTCGATTATCTCATCCACAATCGTCGCGATGCCCTGGCGCCCGTTGCGCGACGCCACCACCTTGTCCGCGAGCTGCCGCGGCGTCAGCGTCTTGCTCTGCACGATGCTCTTCATCTCGCGCTCCGACGGCACGCCCAGCAGCGGATGCGGGTAGTCGCTGTAGGTGCGGTCCGAGAAGAGGCCGAGCGTCTGCTTCTCGTCAAAGTCAAAAAACGGCTGCGCAACGTTTTCGCTCGCGGGGATGGCGTCGAGCGAAGGGGGCTGCCAGACGGGCGTCTCCTTGCGGACGAGCAGCGCGAGGACGCCCTCGGAAAAGTCGGGGTGCCGCATAAACTTGGACGCAATCTGGTGCTCGCGCTCAAACGCCTCGGCAATGTCCCAGCGTCCGCCGACGCGCATCTGCCGCAGCGTCACATGCACCGCCGTCGGCGAGCGCTTCTCCAGCGTCGCCAGCTGCTTCTTCGCCCACTCCTCCGTTTCGCCCTTTTCCTCGCGCAGCGCCGCCATGATGTCGCCGAGCGTGTTCTTGTCGAAGCAGCGGTCAATGGCGCGGCGCGTCTCGCCCGCCAGCGCCATGGGCTGGTCGTGCGGCAGGCCCGTCGCGAACTCCTCGAGCGTCTCGTTGATGAGCTGCAGCCGCTGCGGTAGCCCGTCGTCGTCGCGGAAGCGCAGCTCCGCCAGCCGCGCCTCCAGGTCCGGCAGGCTCGACGAGTGCAGGTAGTGCGTCGCGATGCCGCTGTAAAACACGTTGGCGCCCGTCAGCCGGTCGCTCGTGAGGGCCAGGTACGTGCCCACGGAGCCGTTCATGCGCGGCAGGAAAAACGACGCGCCCACGTCGGGGAAGAAGCCAATCGTCGTCTCGGGCATGGCAAACACCGTCTTTTCCGTGGCGATGCGAAACGGCGCGTGGATGCTGAGCCCCACGCCGCCGCCCATGGTGATGCCGTCCATAAAGGCAATGTACGGCTTCTGGTACGTCGCAATGTAGTGATCGAGCTTGTATTCCAGCGCAAAGTAATCGGCCGACCGCTTCCAGCCGTCGGCGCTCTCCTGGTTCCACTGCGCGAGCGCCGCGACGTCGCCACCGGCGCAGAGCGCCTTTTCGCCCGCGCCCTTCATCACCACCACGTTGGCCATGTCCGACTTTTCCCACTCCACCATGCGCGGTACAATCTTGCGCACCATGGACCCATTCAGCGAGTTGAGCTTCTTGGGGCGGTTGAGCAGAATCGTCCGCAGGCCGTACTTGTTCTGGAACACGACGTCGTCGACTTCGTCCCCGGGCAGCTCCTTGATCGACTGGGCTTCGGTCGAGAGCTGGGTGGACGGTCAGCAAGTCGAACAATTGACGAACAAAACGATGGTGTATGCGTACCTGTCTGGCCCCGAAGGGAGCGGATCGCGCTCGTTGCGCCATGGCGAGTGTTGTGGTTTGTGTCGATGAGTAGGCAGCTCTTCCGGCACGGAGAGCAATCGATCGGAAAGACATGACGGAAGAGGGAGAAACCAAAACCTAATCGAGAAGGCGAGCAGTCCCCTCCTTTATCGGGCGTTGCGTGCTTGCGTGTCAGCCGGGCTAAAAAGGTCGGCCGAGGTTGGAGAGGATAAACCGTCCGTGAGCAACGGCAAGATCAGACGTTCCGGTATCCTTTTCTGCAGATGCTGCTCTTCCTCTTCTCCGCGCAGGCTTGAATGTTTGCTACTGCTCTCCACCAAAAAAATTAGCCCGAGGGTAGCAGAGGCTTGCCGTATTTGCCCAGGATTTGCTGGCCTTGAACCGACGTAAATAGCGGGTTCTCTTTTCTGGTTAGCTGGGAGCTGGTGGAGCCGTGTTCAGTTCAAATGTCAACCAATCAGGTGCTTTGACTGCCCGCGTACCCAAATCTGTGAGTTTTCATATTGGCAGAGGCAGCACCACCAAAAGCTGCGTCTAGACGTCTCGAAGTAATTCGCATTTTCTACAACCAGCACCCCCCGCACCAACACATCACCATGGCGGAAAACAAGCCCATCGAGTACGTCACTTTCAGGAACCAGCGTTACCTCTTTTTATGGCGTGTCTCTGCTAATTCATCTTCTCTAGGGAGCTCCTCACCAAGCCGCGCAACGAGCTCACGTACGCGAAAACCGCCATTCTTTTCCGACGAACAAACATTCCTCAAGCTAACCACTGCCTAATCCAACAGGGAATACGAAATCGCGCAGCTCGAAGAGCACGAATTCTCCGCCGGCCCCCTCTCCATCCTCCAGACCGCCGTGCGCTCGCACGTTCAGGTCCTCATCTCCATCCGCAACAACCGCAAGCTGCTCGCCCGCGTCAAGGCCTTTGACCGCCACTGCAACATGGTCCTCGAGAACGTCAAGGAGATGTGGACAGAGACGCCGCGGCTGGCCGACGGTAAAAAGGGCCGCCCCGTCAACAAGGACCGCTTCATTAGCAAGATGTGCGTTTGCCTGCCTGCCTACCTGCCCGCCTGCCCCCCCCCTCACGTGTATCTGGATTGCTAACGTGGGTTGTTGTGTTGCGTGATCTAGGTTCTTGAGAGGTGATAGCGTCATCCTCGTGCTACTGAGCTAGAGTGGAAACAAAATTATGAATTGGCATTTTACTTTGTATTTTCGGGGTTCTTCTATACCGCGTGGGGCTTTGATGTTGGTTTTATCCCTTGAGAATTGGGATGGGATCTGGTTGGTTCCAAGTACCCGTCCTTTTTGACGAGACTCACAGGACAATTTAGGCGTTACAAAATGCAATCTTGATTACGACTTCCATCCATCCATTTGCTATATATCTACGATGTGACCAATTCCACAGTGACATCCCAGAACAGCTTTGCGTCTAGTTGCCCGCCAGACCCTGGAAGAAGCACGCCAGACCCCAGGCGCCTGGATCCGGCACCTCCTCGTAGCCGCTGCCGCCCACGTACACGGAGCGGCCCAGGCTCGCCTTCATGCCCTTTGTCGCGTCGGCCGCCGCGCGCGATGCCCGCGCGGCCTGCCCTTTGTCGCCCGAGCGCGCCAGCGTCTCGACAAACGGGGACAGCGCGTCGATGAGCGTGCGGTCACCGGGCCGGGCCGGCGTGTACTGCGACAGCGCGTCGACGCTCTGCTGCAGCGCGGCGGCCCAGAGCTGCGGCGAGGCCTCGCCGGGCGAGCGCGTGCGCAGCGCGTGGACGAGGGCGTTGAGGAAGATGGCGTAGAGCGCGCCCGAGGTGCCGTCCATGGTGTTTTCCACGACGGGGACGATGCTGGCAACGTCGACGACGAGGTCGCCCGTAAAAGGGTGCTGATCAAGGTGCTTCAGAATGGCTGGTCCTCTTGTCAGTAAATTTGGTAACAGTGAGTGGTTGAGCAGCACGTACCCTCGGCGCCTCGCTTCAGACCGATACCGCAGTCACCGTCTCCAACGACGGTATCATATCTCGTCACATCCGGCTCCGCGGCAATGACATTCTTGAGCGCCGCCGTAAGCGCCTCCTTGGCTACCGACGGGTCATGCTTCAACCCACTGAGCTTGATATCCTGCGCCGTCGCCGTCGCCGTCGCCGCCTCCTCTTCCCTTTCCGTCTCCTCGCCGCCGCGCCCGGCCGCCGCCTCCCACGTCGTCTTTTGAATCGGGGCCGACCAGCCCGTGACCTCGCTCGGCGCGTCCAGCAGCTCGACCATGTTGGGCGCCGCGCCCTCGATGCCCGTGTTGACCACGTTGAGCAGCGAGACGCTAAAGCCCATGCCGTTGAGGCTCGTCATGAACGTGCCCGCAATGACGCGCACGGGGCGGATGCCGTACGCGGCGCGCAGCTGCGCCACGACCTCGGCCGTGATGCCGCCCATCTCGAGCACGCTCACGCCGCCGAGGTTGTTGATGAGCAGCACCACCTCGTTCGAATTTACCGTCAGGAACGCGCGGTCCTTGTCGCTGCCGTCGAGCAGCTGCGCGAGCATCCTGGCCACGAGCTGCGGCAGCGCGAGCCGCGCCTTTTCGCACCCGGGCTCGTTGTGAATACCCATGCCAATCTCAACCTCTCCACGAGCCAGACCCGACGCACTCGCAGCCGCTCCCCGCTCCCCCTCCTCCTCCTCGTCCTTCTCCTCTGCGCGGCGCCCCGGCACGTGGACGTGCTCCAGACTGGCCCCGACGCTGACGATATTCTCCGCCGCCAGCCTCGCCACCTTGGCCACGTCCTCCAGCTTCGCGCCCCTCGCCGCCAGCGCGCCCGCAATCTTGAGCACCAGCACCGTCCCCGCGATGCCGCGCCGCCCTACCTTGCCCGCCTGCGCCCGCCCCACGCCGACGTCGTCGCCGACAACGACCATTTCCGCGGGTATGCCCGCCGCGCGCGCCTTTTCCACCGCCACGCCAAAGTTGAGCACGTCGCCCGTGTAGTTCATGACCACCACCACCACGCCCCGCGCCGAGTCGACGCGGCGCGACGCCAGGGCCCGCCGCACCTGCTCCGCCGACGGGCTCGCAAAGAGCGTGCCCGCGACGGCGGCGGATAGCATGCCCGGCCCCACCATGCCGGCAAACGAGGGCTCATGGCCGGAGCCGCCGCCTGCAACGAGGGCTACTTGCGGCGGCGGCGGCGCGGCGTAGGAAGAGGCGCGGCGGTACACAATCTTGTGCTCGGCGTCGAAGGCGACGTGCGGGTTGGTGAGGGTGAGGCTACGCAGCGCCGTGGCCACGAGGTGCGTGGGGTCGTTGATGAAGTGCCTGGATGACATGACTGGGGAGGTGTAGTACAGGCTGGTAGCTGTTGCGATTTGTTGCGAGTGGGAGGTCAGATGCAGAAAAATGGATAGATGATTTTCGTTTTGATAGAATACAGGAAGAGAATGAATATATGTAGCTCAAGGCTGGAAAGAGGAGTCGCAGCCGTTGAGTATTGACAAGTTGGGGGCAAGGTGGGGGTTGACAACCGCCACAGCTTGCTTGGCGGGGTGAGCGGGATGAACTGACCCTAATGACGTGGGCAATTTCGGCCAGAGGGATATCGAGAAGCACCGTGGAAATATGAAATTCGTCCCATGTGACGAGTTGATCAACTCATCGCCGACTTTGTTAAATTGATAGTCATTCGAGCTTGTACCTAGAAACCCTAAACCATGGTGTACATAATCCCATATCTCGCGTTGTAGCGCCTCAGCAGCCCTCTCTCTAAAAGATTATTCAACGCCGTTTCCTTGCCTCTGACTCTTTTTTACACTATGTACAGGGAAAACGTAGCAATGCAGCAAAAGATGGCGTGGTTCAAGTACTTTGCAATCGCCGAGTTACCAAGGATTCAAACAAACATGACAATGATAAAAAAAAAACAAAAACAAAGTAACAAGTGAGGAATAGTGAGTGATACGGCCGTTTATGCATAGGAAAGCACATTGCTGGTGACAAAGAAGCTGCCAGCTAGGATGCCGGCGGCAATGAGAATCGTGAGAATAGCGGCGCCGGCTCGGTCGCCTCCGGTAATGGCTCGGGGCTCCGGTAGCGGCTGGGCTTGCGTGCTGCCCGCACCGGCGTCGCCCTTGGATGTGCCACGATCTTGTTCCGTGGCAGGGGCCTTGACGTTGGGAAGCAGGTTATAAAAGACGGCGGCAAGGGCATCCATTTGGGGGCCAACACCCATCAAGCCATCGTTTGTGCCGTTGAGCCAGGAGAAGCCGCATCCCGTACCGTCGGGGCCGGGAAACTTGGGACCGTTGGCGCCATTGCAGACCTTGACGGCGTCCTTGGCGGCAGTGCTGATCAACTTTGTGATGGAGTCGGCGGTCCAAGGAGCCATCTTGGCAGTGGCGGCAAGGAAGCGAATCAGGTATCCCTTGAAGCTGACCATGTTTTGGTCACAGGTGTGGACAGTCTCACAGGCAGGTTCGTACATGATGTCGTTTTGAAAAAATGTTCTTTCGGTATAATTGAGGATGCCGTTGACATGGCCCTTCCAGACGTCGGTCTTGTTGTAGTCGTACATGGCGGCGGCGCCCTGGAGCCAGACGCCGGCGTTGTAGGTAAACTGGACCTTGTGAATGTTTTTGCAGCTCTTGGTAGCATCGTCGACCTCGATTCCGTCGTAGATGATGTAGTCGTCGCTGATGAGGCCCTCTTTGACCTCCCAATCATAGATTCTCTGGGCCCATTCACCGTAAGTGGCATTGCCAGTGAAGCGAGCGAGACGAGCGGCGATGTTGAAGAAGCAACCGTTGGAAATACTGTTCTTGTACGCCCAACCGTTGAGGAAAGAGTACACCTGCCAGCGCAATCCGCCGCCGCAGAGGCCGTTTTCTTCCTCCCAACGCACAGCATACTCGTTGAAGACGGCCTGAACACCGGCGAGCCATTGAGGCGTGTCGGACGGAGGGTTGGGGAAGACGGCCTCGGCGGCCATCATTGAGGTGAGGGCCCAGAAGCCCTGGTCGTCGTTACCCATGGCATTAGTCTGATTGACGGGAAGAAAGTCGCCCTTGGGGGTGATTTGATGCATCATGCCCTCCATTGTAACGGCATTGTACGACGCATCCCCAGTGTAGTACCAGTAATCGATTAGATGGCCAAACATGCCACCGGCCTCCCACCCTGATGACAATCAATTGTTAGCGGTGTGCTTGTTGGGAGTAGCGTGCATGCCGTAGATTGAGGAGCGCATCGCAACGTACAGTAGTATGGTCCGGGCAACAGACCGGGGATGCCACCGGTCTGGTTTCCGTTGTAATATTTCATCAAGCCATAGGCGAGGGTGCTGGCGGTGTCTTTGATGGAGCCTATGGAAGCACAAGGTGGTGGTTAGCATCGAGAGACGGATGGGAAAAAGTGCGATTGAATTTGGGCGACGACGCACTCTCGCTGGTCAGGTCGAGGTTCAGCTGGGCGGCCGAGGCAGTGGCCGAGAGCCCGAGAAGTGTCTGGGCAATGGTTGAAGCCTTCATGGTGAGTTGAAGGATGGCGAGGGCAGTCCTCTATCAATCGGGTTGAGGGGGACGATGGCGGTGATTGTCGGTCGCGTGGTCGAGATGGCAGGGATAAATTGGAAGCGAGCGACTACCAGTGGTGGGGGAGACAAGACGGGCCGGTTCACGTCATGCGCTGGAGGGTTGAGGAACTGGAATGAGTCGAGGAACGGCAGCGCATGAAAAAAAGGGCAGACTCGCGTCGAGGGCGGAAAGCGAATGTGGTTGAGATGGACGGCCGTGGAGGGAGAGATGAAGAAGACGGGCGATCTTGGGGTAATTAATCGAGGTTTACAAGAAATGCAGTAGTAGGTAGGTATGCAAGAAGAGGAATCATTACTCGCCGACCGTGTGGTGTGAGGAGGTTTTGCGGCCGAATCGTCGCCGGCCTGACCTGCATTTGGTGCGGGACACAGCGGGCTGGCCGTCTGGCCGCAACAGCAAGTTTCGCAATTCCGAAGAGGTACATTGATGTTGCCAAGGAATGCTATACAGATCCAAGTCACTAAATTTCAGAGGTATGCGCACGCCCATGATGCTCGGCCAGACTGGGGCTACCAGAAACTGGCCAACTGGCGTCGAATAGCTCAAGAGTACTATTAATTAGTACGTATTAAATCCGTACAGGTAGGCAAACGCCCCGGTCAGGCTGTTGTGTGGATTTCATGCTTCCGCTAGCTCAAGCATGTTTGGCTGCTGTTGCTATTAACGTTAGAATTCGTATGGGAAACAGATTGACAGGCGGAGCCATTTTTTTCTGATTGTCCACGCGTCGTGGCGTCACTGTTTCCTCTGCTCCTCAAGATACCTTGTTGTCGATGCTAATGGAGCGAGTCGACTATACATGCCCGTCGGGTGGCTGCCGTCTTGTCTTGTCTGGGCGATCTATAGGCAGCTTGGCGACAATTTGCCCCGACAAAATTATTGCGTGCATGCTTCTACATTTACATGGGCAATCCTTTTTATTCGGCAACCTTTGCCAAGCGTTTGATACGAGCTTAAGCAGTGGCGCCGTAATCCGCATTAGGTACCAATTTACCAGTAATTAGTTTAATTACGAGCCACAGAGGACCAGGAAGGCAGGAAGGCATCTTATTAACTTGCCAACTTGCTTTTACAAATTTTACAAATGCCACTTTTCGAGAATGCCTACACGACTTTGTCCCAGAGTCCATGACGTCGCCGACCCGGGCCTCCCAGCTAGCGCTGTCACTTGAGTTGCCGGATGCAGCCATCCCTGTTGACAGGCCTGCTCGGATGCTAAAGGGACCAAAAGCACAACTGATACGGCTCTGACAATCCGGCTTGGCTGAGTTGGCACACGGCCAAACCCTCTCCTTTTAGCGGCGACATTCTATTTATGCACATCATCGGCAGAAACAGCCTAGTTGCTCACAGCATCGTATTCACCACAGTCCAGTACCAGAAAAAAAAAACGAGCGTTTCATTAACTAGTGCGATGAGATCAGAAACTCCAGGGGCGCCCTCGGCCCTGAATTGGGGGCTGGTGGCACGTGTACAGGCAGATGCCAAGTTGAAAATTGATGCCCGCAATTGGCTGCTTCACCGTATTCGCATCCCAAGTCTTCACCTTGTTTTCTACAACTCGTCATGCAGTTGGATGCACTGTATGCAATAGTATTGAAGCCATCACTGTTACTGACAATGGTGATCCGGCATCTCGGCAGATCGACCTTCCCTTGAAACGGAGTGGTTCGGTAGCTGCGAAATACATCTGATATTAATTAACTCCACGTGTCCCCCAACGGCGACAAGCGGATACATAGGCCAAGTGCTGGTACAGTACCTGCATGGTGCCCTGGCGATTGATCGCCGTGTAACAATGCCAAGCAAGCCTCTGTCTCATGGCGGACTCATCTGTTTGCAGCAGATCTCACGCGGCTACAACAGTCAGCAGACACCGGAAGCCTCACCCGGAGCAACAACAATGATGGGCAGCATACCGAGTACCAGTGCTCGGTTTAAAGCGCTGCGGACAATTGACTAGGGATAATGTTTTGTGTGTTCATGGTACACAGGCCACCCTGAACGATCAAACACGTGTAGCTGCATTCGTTGTACGGTCTCTTGATCAACGAAAACTTTCTAACTAAATGTACGTTATTTCAAGAGATATGCAAATTTATCCTCTATTCTTTTACGACCAGCCGCCATGCCCTCTAGCACATCCTCGTCGCTCATGGTTGTCAGCGTCTTGACGTCCACCTCTCTCCTCTTGAGCGTCTTGACCTCGACGTAGCACCCCTTTGTCTGGACCTCGCCACGGACCGCATCCCGTACGAAATCCGCCCAGCCGCGGTACGACACCCTCGACGCCTCGGTCCACGTCAGCAGCATGCTGAAGCAGTGCGGCATCGCCTCCCACTGCTCCCAGACAACAGGCACGCCCTGGCGCGCCATCCTGCACGCCACCGTCTTGGCCTCGTCGGCGAGCAGCTCCTCGCCGCAGACGAAGAAGACGGGCGGCGCGCCCTCCCACGACGCCGCCGCCATGGGCGACACGAGCGGGTGCGCCAGCGCGCCGCCCTCGCAGTACAGGTGCACGCGCGGCGGGTCCGCGGGCCAGACGGCGCACGGCGGCGACGTGACGGGCGAGAGATGCGGCGGCGGCAGGTAGTCGTACTGCAGAAACGACTCGGACCACTGCATGCTCCGGGTGAGGTCGAGCGACGGCGAGTTGAGCCCCACGCCCGCTGGCAGCGGCACGGGCACGTCTCGTCCGTGGAAGCGCACAGTGGGCGGTGACGCGGCGGCGGCGGCGGCGGCGGCGGCGGCGCGATGCAGCTGGAGAAGGAGCTGCAGGAGAGACGTGCTGAGGTTGCCGCCGGCAGAGTCGCCCGTCACGATGAGGGACGACGCGGACACGGGCGAGTGCCACGCCCCCGGCGGCGGGTACAGTAGCGACAGGTACGCGACAAACACGTCGAGCAACGCCGACGGAAACGGGCCCTGCGGCGCGAGACGGTACCGCACGGAAAACACACGACACTTGCCATATGTTGCATAGGCCAGCGCGACCGGCCGCGCCGACACGGGATCCATCAGGTAGTTTGCGCCGCCATGTATGTACAGCACCGTCACTTCCGTCTGCGCCTCGGCCGTCAGTCTCGCAAACTTGTCCCTCTCGCTCACGCGCGCCGGCTCCGCCGCCCAGCGCGACACGCCATGGCGCACGCCCACCCACTCGCCGCTCACGTCCTGCAGCGGCGGCGCCTCGTACGCGGCGGCGGCG